>JAFEMH010006534.1:0-120675 GCA_022495995.1 Adenophora triphylla var. japonica
AAGATGAGTGAAGGACAAGTCAGTGTTGGTCCCTCATGCTTTAAAGATAGAAGAATTGGCCATATCGAGCATCTTGGAAAAGGCTCCGATTTTCCGATTAGCCAAGAGTTGGCTACGACATGATATTGAATTCATTGCCCAGAAGGTTTTAGTAATTTCATAATGAACTATAACATACGGGGGCATGAATAATAACCTTCTCCGGAAGTTGGTTCAAATGTTGAAGCAGCTGCGAAAACTAATATTGTCAAGAAGAAAATCGATCAAAGTGTTGATGGTTAACAAGGGGAAGGGTTTCAAGAGAGTAAAGGGAAAGCGCAAAGGTTGCTAATCCCACTAAGAGCGAAATGTTGCCAAACCCGAAAGAGTGGTGCCAAACCCAAAGAGGCTAAGCCCCAAGTTCCAAGAGGGACGCCATCTGCTTCCATTGCAATGAGATTGGACATTGGAGGAGAAAGCTGCACAAAATACGAAGGGAAGACCGAAGAAGAAGCAAAGGAGGTTTGCTTGACTTGACTTCAAGTATCTTTGTTATAGATATATTCCATCTACTTCTAGTTCTTGGATATTTAATACCGGATGTGGAGACTCACATTTGTCTAAGAAAATGTGCGAGGTCTAAAGAACGAAGGATGCTTAAGGAAGGTGAAGTGGACCTACGTGTGGGAAATGGAGCAAGGAGTTGCTACATTAGCCGTAGGAACTTATGAAGTTACTTTACCTAGTGGACTAATACTTATGTTTTGAACAATTGTTATTACGTTCCGCATTTAAGTAGGAATATTATTTCGCATTTCATGTATGGATAATGAAAGGTTTTAATTTTCTTATCATGTGATAAGAAGTTTTCCATTTACAAGAGTGATATGCATTATTGTACTTGCTATTTCATTTAATGGCCTTTATATCCCTTTGATATTGAAAATCATTTGATAATGATGTCTATAACATTAAAAAGAGATCTAAACCCCAATGATGTAAACCACACTTACTTATGGAATTGTCGTCTTGGCCATATAAATAAGAAACGCATTTCTAAACTCCACAAAGATGGATTTTTAGACTCACATGATTATGAATCGTATGAGACATGCGAATCTTGTTTACTTGGCAAGATGACCAAGGATCCATTTACCAAAACTGGTGAAAGGGCGGGCGACTTATTAGGACTCATACATACCGATGTATGTATGCCTATGAGTAAGCGATGCTAGCGGAGGATTTCGATACTTCATAACATTCCGATGATTATAGTAGATTTGGATATGTTTATCTAATGAAACATAAAAGTGAATCGTTTGAGATATTTCGAATATTTCAAAATGAGGTGCAAAATCAACTTGGCAAAACTATTAAGGTAGTACTTCGATCCGATCGAGGTGGCGAATATTTGAGCCAAGAATTTGTGATCATCTTAAGAGTTGTGGAATCGTTTCAGAACTCTCTCCACCCGGAACACCACAATGGAATGGTGTGTCTGAGAGGAGGAATAGAACTTTGTTGGACATGGTTCGTTCTATGATGAGTCAAGTTGAGCTTCCTTTATCCTTTTGGGGACATGCACTGGAAACTGCTGCTTTCACTATAAATAGAGTTCCTACCAAATTGGTTCAAAAGACCCCATATGAGATGTGGCATGGAAGAAAACTTAGTTTGTCTTTCATGAAGATTTGGGGTTGCGATGCATATGTCAAGAAGTTAACTTCTGAAAAGCTAGCACCTAAGTCTGATAAATGTGTTTTCGTGGGTTATCCTAAGGAAACCAAAGGATACTATTTCTACAACCGAAATGAGAACAAAGTGTTTGTTGCTCGAAATGGTACTTTCTTAGAAAAGGAGTTTCTTCGCAAAGGAACCAGTGGGAGTAAAATAGATCTCGAAGATATTCGAGAACCCGAAAAAAATATTGAACCAATGGTAGAAACTGAACCAAATTCACAAGGAGTTGTGGAACCGGTTCAAGATGCACAAGTTCTTCGCCGAAGTGGTAGGTCACGATTCGAACCCGAGAGATATGGATTTCTCGTTACGGAAAGTGATGAAGTGGAGTTAATCGAAAACGATAAACCTACTTGCTATCAAGAAGCGATGTCCGCTCTTGATTCGGAAAAATGGCAAGAGGCCATGAAGTCCGAATTACAATCCATGTCTGATAATCAAGTTTGGAACTTGATTGATTCACCCGAAGGTGTAAAAACCATAGGGTTCAAATGGGTCTTCAAAAAGAAGACCGACATGAATGGGAAGGTGCACACCTATAAGGCTAGGCTTGTAGCTAAGGGATATAGGCAGATTCATGGCATCGACTATGATGAAACCTTTTCGCCTGTAGCTATGCTTAAGTCTATTAGAATTTTACTTGCCATAGCTGCATATTATGACTATGAGATATGGAAAATGGATGTCAAGACAGCTTTTCTAAATGGGAAGTTACTTGAGGATGTATACATGATACAACCTGAAGGTTTTGTCAGTCTAGAAAATTCTAACAAGGTGTGTAAGTTGCAAAGGTCCATTTATGGATTGAAGCAAGATTCTAGGAGTTGGAATTTACGTTTTGATGAAGCAATCAAGGAGTTTGACTTTATCAAGAACAAAGATGAACCTTGTGTATACAAGAAAATTAGTAGGAGCGTAGCACTATTTCTAGTGTTGTATGTCGACGATATCTTACTCATTGGAAATAAAATTCCTGCACTACAGACTGTCAAGTCTTGGTTGAGAAAGTGCTTTTCAATGAAAGATATGGGCGAAGCTGCATATATCCTTGGTATCAAGATCTATAGAGATAGATCCAAGATGATGATTGATTTAAGTCAAAGTACTTACATTGTCAAGGTTCTTAAAAGATTCCAAATGGAAAATTCTAAAAGAGGAAACTTGCCAATGTTGCATGGTATATCTCTTAGCAAGACTCAAAGTCCTAAGACTAATGATGAGCGAAAGAGAATGAATGGTATTCCATATGCTTCGTCAATTGGGTCTATCATGTATGCTATGTTATGTACTAGACCCGATGTCTCATGTGCTCTAAGCATGACGAGTAGGTACCAATCGGATCCCGGCGAACCACATTGGATAGCAGTCAAGAATATCCTCAAGTACTTACGAAGAACTAAGAATGTATTCTTGGTCTTTGGAGGAATGGAAGAAGATCTTATAGTGAAAGGCTACACAGATGCTAGATTCCAAATCGATAAGGATGATTTCAGATCGCAGTCTGGATTTTTGTTTACGCTGAATGGAGGCACTGTGAGTTGAAAAAGTTCCAAGCAAAGTATCGTCGCTGATTCTACAACCGAAGTTGAGTACATAACAGCATCTGATGCAGCTAAGAAAGCCGTTTGGATCAAAAGTTCATTAGTGATTTGGAAGTCGTTCCAAGCATCAAAGATCCTATTGAACTTTACTGTGATAATAATGGTGCCATTGCACAAGCAAAGGAACCAAGTTCACACCAGAGATCCAAACACATACTTCGACGTTTCCACATTATCCGAGAGATATGCGAAAGGGGAGACGTAAAGATATGCGAGTAGACACGATGACAACGTGACGGACCCATTAACTAAGGCTCTCCCGCAAGCTAAGCATGATGGTTATGTTAGGTCCATGGATATTCGATACATGGGAGATTGGGCTTAGTACAAGTGGGAGACTGTTAGCATTATGCCCTAGGCCTATAGTTGATAGACTTATGTGTTGACATTATTTATTATTATATGAAAAGTTTATCGTTTGATTATTATATGTTTTGCATATTTGTTTATAATAATCTCCGTCCCTAATTATTAAGTGAATAATTAGTATAAATGTTAATGGATAATCATATGATGATTATATGCATAGAGATGCACATTAAATTTATGGGTACTTGTTAGAGAATAAGTGACTGGACTTGACCCGTATGAGATTTATGTCATGGTCAAATGTCATAATTAAATCTCATAAGGTCACTTCATTTAGTCCCTAGACCTGAGATTATTATGACCTTACATATGATGAAAGTCATGTTTGATTTTCGTCAAATGATATCTTAACACCATATTTATAAAGGCTAATTTTGGCATGATCGGATTCATGATGGGAAGGATGATAAGTCAAGATGAAATTTGTCCCTCAAAAGAGAGATGTTTTGCTTGGGCCCCTCGATGAGTGATAATGATGAAAGTGTATGGCCATACCCCAATGCGATTGGATTATCATTATACTCAAGAATCGAGAAAGCATTGAAAAAAGACAAGTTGACGAGGACCATGACTTGTGTTCAATATAACATCGTGAGACAAAGGGAGAAATGGAAGTGTACCGTTGGAAACGTGAACTCTTAAGTTATATTATTTGGGTAGGCATAATGACTTGCTAGAGTCCGCTTATGTATTATGAGGGTCGATATGATCGAACTCATTACCAACATAATATAATCCTATTGGGTCACACACAACTAGAATGAATTGATTAAACCAGAGGAAGAATGATTGAGAAAAACCTGATGTGGCATGTTGCATCACGCGACACAACAAAGCCATGTGCCTCGTGTGATCGTGCGACATAACAAGGCACTAAGGCGATTTACATAATCATTTCCTAATTTGATTAGGAATCATATACTATACTAATGTAGTATAAATATGAATGTCTGTCAACCCTAAAAAGCTAGCCGAAATTCTGAAAAAGAAATTCACAACACATATTCTCAATATTCTTCATAGGTTTAAGAGATCTAGTAATCTTCAAGAAGTCATTCTTGGTTCATTCAAAGGTGTGGATACCGAAAGAGGGTCTTCGCTCGTTCAACGATCAAGGCCTAGAGTTCAAGCAATCTGAAGAACGAAGTTTGTGATTCGAAATCACATTATTAAATCATTCGATAGTTCAAGAACGGAAAGCGTTCAAGGTTGGTTATTTCTATCTCATAGGAATTCAAATTAATTGTATAGAACGGATCCTAGGCTCTTGGGTTTTGTGTTATTTAGATGCTTAATTTCGCTGTGCATGGACCCATAAAACCCAACAGTTATATGCATACTTGTACCTATGTATGCTTCCTCGTTCTAGCATGTTTGTGGAACCACTTACTTACTTAGAATGGACATGCCCAGTTAGAAAAGGCATTGTCAGAACTTGTTTAGTTAGAAAAAGACTTGTTCTTATTAGGGATTGCATGAGTGATCACATGCCTTCTCTCAAGAATTGTCTGATTACAAGGGTAATTCTAGACCCCGAGCATATATGTGTGGATACCATATATGTTTCGACCCACACTAATGGCTTGATGAAGATAGGTGTATTAAATTGTATCTTTGGCATTGAGGTTATAATGTACGTTGGAATTGACGGAAATTGTGTGAGTCCCTTTGAATCGTAGTGCCATAATCCTTTGAAGAAAATCTTTAATGTTGTCTTGATCAGATGTATTATACTGCATCCATTATAAAGTTGAATTACCATATCCTTATATTTTGTTATTGAAGTGTTCATTAAGTGCGTCTCTTCTTAGTAACCGAAGAGACTTCATATGAACTTACTGAGCATTCGTCCGCTCACCCTTTCTCTATTAAATTTTTCTTTTCAGGTTCTAAGTAGAAGGGAATCGGATTGATCGCGAGAATGGCGATGTTTGAAGAATAATTAGGGTTATTGAATAATTATTCTATTTTAATCGGTTGTAAGTACATTAATGGCTGGTGTGGTTTTACTAGCTGAGACATTAAGTATTTATTTTTGCTTCCGCATTTATTAGGTTATTTATGGTATTTAATGACATTTATGATGTAATAGGGTTTTGTGGGTGAAAACCCTAATATTTTGAATTATTATTTATTACCATTGAATGCTCATTTATGTATGGAAAAATTAGGGGTGTTACAACCACGCCTGTTAAGATGACTTTCCCTTCCAAGGGAATTTCTAGTCCTCATTGGCCTCATGAATTCAGCCAGAGAGTGTTCAGGATCTAATTGTAGCAAGGCATTTTGCGTTTCATAAATGCGTTGCAAAGTTTACAGTTGTTGATGCATTAAAGTTCTGCGATCAACCTGGGGGAAACCCCAGTTCCTCCTTTGGCAGCATTCCTCTCCGTCTGGCTACCAGCTGGTCTTCCTCGACGCTGACCCCTAGAACGCAAGTTCGTTCCTAGGGGCTGCAGTTCATCAATCAGTGGCGGAGGAGGAGGCAATTCCCCATTAGGAAGAGGAAGAGCAGTCCCAGTGTTTCTATGAGTTCCTCCATGTGAGTATTATCCGGATCAGGAGTAACACTAGTAGTATGTCCGTTTTCCATTAGAATTAGAAGAGTCAAACAAGAATTTTTCAAGCTATTCAATGGGTGTTTTGAATCGTTTATCGGCAATGGAACCAAATTGATGATGCCAAAACGTTCAGATCAGCCCAAATTCAGCGGCAGGTTGTATCCTGGATGATTGTATAACCTGACAAATATGAACAAACACGTAAAATAAGCCGGGACTTCACCGGCGAAGGCCCTCCGGCGTGAGAGTAAGCATTTGTGTTTAGAGAGAGAGAAATCAATTGACAAGAGTTTAGAGTTAAAAGATGTGTTACCAAAATAATGTAAATTATAGATTGTATATATAGGCATAGCATTGTAGAATTCTTGTTAAATAGGAATTTGTATGTGAGGACGTTATACTCCTAGACGGATTATAACTGTTCAGTCCTTGTTGGATGACAAACCTTGTGAGATAAGGTTATAATCCTTGGAGGATTATAACTGTTCACAGTCCTTATCTTAGTTGGATTGGATAATATCAATCTGCACATGTGCCTTTGGAGGCGGATTTCCTCGTAAATGCACATGCTTTGGTCGGCCTACATTGAGTCGAGGAAAAGAATTGTAGAAATTGTGAAGCCCGTTTCCCTTTATTATATGGAGACCGAGGAGGAGCTCCTCAACTTTTGATGAGACATTGCTCGGGCTTGTTGGATGCCTTGCTCGGCATATGAGATTTGTACCTCGTTGACATATAGTCTTGTTGTGCCTTGGTCATTCGCTCTGCTATGCCTAGGTCAACATAGTTGAAATGACGAGGAAGCAAGACGGGCTAAGGTAGAAAAAACTCACTCCCTTTGTTGTAATTAAGAGTTATATTGATTATATTTTTGGCCCAATTCATTGGGCCCACCATTAATGATCCAATGCTTTGTACCTCAATTTATACCGTTCAGTTAATAATAACTAAAAGAAAATTCGCAACAGCAAAAAATTGATATTCTAACACATGTTGTGTATGATGTTGTAATATTTGAAAAGACATCCACATCCATTCTTCTTTTTCTTCGATCTCATGCACAACTTGTGCCTACACATGTTTTCTTTTTCTTTATTCTTTGTTTTATAATGAACGACAATTAATTATCGTTTTTAGAATGAACGATACTGAATAATCATTTTTAGAGTGAATTACATACTAAATTTTACAAGTTAGTAACAAAGTAATGAAATTATATATATATTTATTTGACCAGAAGGTTATTTTTAAGTTTTAACACTTGCATCAGGGCCGGTCATGACATTTTAGGGACCCTATTCGAAAGTAAAACTTAGGCCCTAAATATAACTACAAAAATAATAGTGTATATATTTGCTCGTCAATTTTTTTATCGTGTTTCATGGTGGTGTGGCTGCCAAAAGTTATGGAAGATGATTATAATTGTGTCACTGTAATCGTCTCCGAAATTCTACTCGTAATATCACAGTTATTGCAGTGGCCATTGAAATGTCAAAAATTGAAATCTTAGAGAACAATGTGAGCACACCAATCGAAAGTTAAATGAAAAATGGGCAAGGAGTTTGGCTATTTAAATTTTAGTAGTTTAGAAAGAAAAAAACGTTGAAATGAGAAATGTGAGAGATGCGTTATGGAGAATAATGGAAGAAAGATGACTAAACGTACTGAGTTGTTGATATAATAATTTAAAACAAATTAGGTTTTGATTTTTTTTTAAGAAAAATATTATTTAGGTTTGTTGAAAAAATAAAATTGTAGATTCCAAATAGAACCTTATTACCCAATTGAATTGAAGTTGCATATACAACATACAAATACAATACTACTCCTCCGTTCCAAAATGAATGTATTTTTTTTCAAATTTACTCTTAATCAATTTTTTTTCTTTTTACACTTATTTTGAAACAAAAGTAGTAATATAACTCAAAAAATTTGAGAACCCTTCAAAATTTGAGGCTCGGAGTGACCGTTCACCCGGCACACCTTAAGAGCCGGCCTGACTTGCATGAAGGCAGAATAAAGTAGATAGAGTCTTAGCTTATAGAATATTCATCATAAAATTATTGTACGGAGTACTTAGTAATAGCTTTAGCTTAATAAACTTAATTTATTCTAATTGCTTAAATTAATGACCAAGTCTTGGAATCTCTTCGAATAAATTAATGACCACGGCAGGCCGATCAAGGTCTACATATAATAATTCAAAAATGTTAGTACCTAAACATTTAATTAAATTCTTATAATAATGCAAAACTTTATGTAAAAAAGTTGTTCTTAAATAACGGAAAATGAGTTTTTAGAGACGGGGTTCTGTTTAATTACCCGTCCTCCCTCCATTCCATATTATGTTACCCATTTACTATTTCGCGCGAAAAATAAAAAATAATGTTATAAAAGTATGAGTTGTGTGTGAGTAGGAGAGTGAAAGTGGGGTAGAGAATAATAAGTGCATAGTTGTCTGAAAGTGGGGTAGAGAATAATAAGTGCATAGTTGTCGTGAGTATGACAAGTGGATCCCATGAATAAAGAAGAATTAATAAGTTTTCATTTTAGAAAAATGTAACTTTTAAATGGGACGTTCTAAATGACAAAGTATATAAAATTTTATGGGACGGAGAAAGTATATTCCATGTTAGTAGCGGACGGCTAAGATCTATGCGGGACGACTTTTGTCAAACTAATACTAACTATTAATAAAAGAAGTGGAGAAATGTTACACAATTAGGACCATCGAAATCCCGCAAGAGCTGTTCGGATCCCTAGTAGCAATCTTAAGCTCCGTTTCGTTTTAATGTAAAACGTTTTTCAAAAAATATTTTCTGTTAAATAACTTGTTTTACGATGTTTGGTTGTTTTTCGAAAAACGTTTTTCCCATTTTTCGGTGTATATTTGTTTTTCGAAAAATATTTTACGCTCTTTATAAGTAAAACGACTTACGAATTTTTCCTAAGTAAAACATTTTTTTAAAAAAAGTGCCTTTAATGTACAACTAATATTTCACAAGGTAAAACATTCTACTTCCTCATTCTATTATCTTCTATTTTTATTTTATTCACGAAATGATTAACACATTTTATATATACTCCCTCCGTCCCGGCCGACATAGGACTTTTTGCCATTTTGGGCGTCCCACCCAACTTAGGACGGCCCAAAATGGAAACCTTAAATCACTATTCTCTCCACTCATTCTCTCTCCTACATTATTTTAATATTCACAACACCATTATAATTTACTATTCCCTCTACTCATTCTCTCTCCTATTTTTAAATTACACTCACAACATTTACCTTTTTCTTAATCCCCGTGCCATTTCAAAAAATCCTAAGTCGGCCGGGACGGAGGGAGTATATATACTGTCCACTAAAGCCAGCCCAAATTTCTTTTTGGGCGTCCCATTTAAAAAGGCACTTTCCCAAAAAGGAAACCTTAAATCACTATTCTCTCCACTCATTCTCTCTCCTACTTTACTTTTACACTCACAACATTCTCTTTCTTACATCACCTCCCACTCATTCTCTCTCATATTTAATTTTTCATCCTCACAACATTTAAACTTTTTCTCTTTCCTACATCACATTTCTTATTTTGCGTGCGTACTTTGCCTTTTGGCCCGGGACGGAGGAGTATATATATATATATATATATATATATATATATATATATATATATATATATATATATATATATATATATATATATATATATATATATATACAAAACAAATCCCCCCCCCTTGGGTCAAAAAAAAAATTTCATTTTAAATTTATATTTAAAAACTCCTCAACTCACTCCCCACCCCACCCCCCCATGCCCCCCATCCCCGGTGGGTCAAAAAAAATTTAATCATTTTAAATTTATTTTTAACAAGTCCCCACCCTATCTCTTTTGATTATCTCGAATTGTGTTTTTATCGAAAAATATTTTCATTAAATATAAAAAAATATTTTTCGAAAAACGTTTTCCTTGCCAAACAGTCGAAAACATGTTTATCTCATTTTTCGAAAAATATTTTCATTTTTTAAAAAATATTTTACAGGAAATCATTTTTCAAAAAACATTTTACGTTGAAACAAACGAACCATTGTAGTTCTATGGATGGTGTTACTTAAACATCAGTTCTCTCATTTTATGTGATATTATTCCTTCAAGTAGAGATCCTATTCCCAAGACTATGTCGTTACTATGGACCAAATTTAATTAGACTTTTTGATTTTTAAATTAATTTCAACCATCATAAAAATAATACCAACATCATAAAATTAATACCACCATTGTTCCATAAGACTTTTTCTTGTTTACGATGATCAGTCATTATAAAACAAGCACCGATTTTGTCAAAATTTTATATCACAAACCCAAAAAAAACAGTTGTATTCAACAAAACAGAGATGATGATGAAATTCTTTGTTACACTCGCAATTCTAACATCAATAATGTCAACATTAGCATCATCCCAGCCGCTGATCAGCAAGCCAAACTGCCCCTCCACCTGCGCCAACCTAACCATCCCCTTCCCATTCGGAACATCCGCCGATTGCTACTTAGACGAATCTTTCCTCATCAACTGTGACACCATTAACGGCACCATAACCCCACTCCTCCGTCAAAGCAACATTCAAGTGCTCAACATATCACTTAATGGCGAGATCAAAATATCCACCTTCAAAGCAAGCGATTGCTACGACCCACAAAGTAATTACACACAACTACCAGACTACCCTATCTCGGCCACGTTAACACTAAACCGATTTCCACTTTCTAGTACGAGGAACAAGTTTACCGTTGTCGGGTGTGACACGATGGCACTTGTCACGGGAACCAATGGGGGGAATTATACGAACGGGTGCATTTCGTTTTGTGATAAAGTGGATAATGTTATGAACGGGTCGTGTTCCGGGATCGGATGTTGTCAGACTTCGATTCCGGCTGGGGTTAGGGATTTCGCTATTAGTATTCATAGCATGAATAATTATAGTAGGGTTGGGGATTTTAATCCTTGTGGATATGCTTTTGTTGTTGAGGAGGGGGCCTATAAGTTTTCGACTTTGGATCTCTGGAATATGAGTGGGAATAGTATGTTTCCTGTGGTGCTTGATTGGTCTGTTGGAGATGTCACTTGTGAAGAAGCTAAAAGAAATCAATCGAGCTATGCTTGCAGAGCAACTGAGAGTAAATGTGTTGACTCGGACAATGGAGAAGGATACCTCTGCAACTGCCCCTCTGGATTTGAAGGAAATCCATATTTATCTGATGGCTGCCAAGGTATATTATACATACCTACTTCTATTTGAATAAATATCGAGTATAAGTGTGTACATTTCACCCTTGTGGAGGGAACCCTTCCCCGGACCCTCGCTACACGGGGATGCTTTGGTGAACCGGGCTGCCCTTTTTTTAAGCAGCTGACCATTTACCTTATTGCAATGATGCAATCTCGAGCAATCCGCCTATTTTTTGTTTTAATATTCTTTTCATTTTTGCAGACATCGATGAATGCAGTTTTTCAAACCCATGTAGCAGTGAATGTAAAAATTTACTGGGCACATTTTCTTGTCATTGCCCTCTTGGATACACGGGAGATAAAATGAAAAATGGAACCGGTTGCATTCCTCCTCCTACTCAAAGTCGAGCCAAAGAATCAACCTTGCTTCATGCCGCGTTAGGTAAATCTACCATCCTTCAACCATTTAGAATACATTTTCCTTTTCTTAGTGTCGGTGAACTAATAAAATGTAGGAGGTTTTAGCACAAAACGTGTTTTAAGACTTTTAGACTTGAAGAAAAATTAATCTTGTGTTTGTAATTCGTGTAAAGAGTAAAGACACATTCAACAGAGTGCAGGAGTGATTGCTAATTTATTTTGATGAAAGTTGAATGACATGCTAATTGTTTTTGTTCATTTTTCTGCAGGAACATGCATAGGCCTCCTAGTTTTAGTAGTAGCAAGTTCTTGGACATACTGGACGTTGAGGAAAAGAAAATTAATGAGACTGCGAGAGAAATTCTTTCAACAGAATGGTGGATTCATGTTAAAACAACAGCTCTCAGGACACGATGGAGCTGCTCAGAGAGCAAGAATATTCACAGCAGAAGATCTCAAGAAAGCCACAAATAACTACGAGGAAAGCAGAATCATTGGTCAAGGCGGGTTCGGAACTGTTTATAAAGGTCTAATACAACCCGATAACAAAGAAGTTGCTATAAAGAAGTCTAAAATATCTGACCAAAGTCAAATCGAGCAGTTCATCAATGAAGTTGTCATTCTTTCTCAGATCAATCACAGAAACGTTGTAAAGCTTTTGGGATGCTGTTTAGAAACAGAAGTGCCTTTACTAGTTTATGAGTTCATCTCCAATGGAACACTTTCTGAACATCTTCATGAAAAGGGTATTGAGTCGAAATCACTTTCTTGGGAGATGAGACTGAAGATTGCTGCAGAAACTGCAGAGGCGATTGCATACTTGCATTCTGCAACATCTATGCCTATCATACACAGAGATATTAAGAGTACAAACATATTACTAGATGAAAGTTACACCACAAAAGTGTCTGATTTTGGGGCTTCAAAATTGGTACCTTTGGATCATACCCAGTTGACTACGATGGTACAAGGGACATTTGGGTACTTGGATCCTGAATATTTTCATTCAAGTCAACTTACTGAAAAGAGTGATGTCTATAGCTTTGGTGTATTGCTAGCTGAACTTCTGACAGGAGAGAAAGCCCTATGCTTTGAGAGGGCTGAGAAGGATAGGAATTTGGCTACATATTTTGTTAACGGAGTAAATGAAGATTGCTTGATTGAGATTATTGACAAAGTGTTGGTTAAGGAGGGAGATTATGAGCAGATTAAGGATGTTGCTGCAATGGCAAAAGGGTGTTTGAGAGTGAATGGAGAGAAAAGGCCAAGTATGAAAGAAGTAGCAAGGGAGCTAGAGAGATTAAGATCAATGGGAAATAACCATCCATGGGTGAATATGGACTTGAATACCGAAGAGACAGAGACAGAGACAGAACATTTGCTTGATCAAATTGTGCCTTCTGATGGTTTCATTGTCGACGTTACTGGGTCAGATACAATAGTTGAGTATGATACAATGAGAAATCTAGTAGCCTTGGCATTGCACGATGGGCGATAGCCATTTCAATATTCTTGCTAAAAAAGCTAAAAAAAAAATCGAGTTTCGAATGCTTTTGCTCCTAGTTAATCATGTAATGTTGTCATTTTAGAGATGGATTCAAATTATGTTTATAATTTAGGTTGGGATTAGTTAGATAATGGCCATCTCGCTACAAGCAATACCGTCATTTTATAACAAATTTGAGTATAAAATGACATCTTTATTTTTGGTACGATGGTAAATATGAATAAATTTAGCTAAATATCATATTTGAGTATAAAATGACACCATCGTTTGTGTAATAGTATATATCGTAAGTTAACTGTATAGCGGTCAAACTAATATGTAACCAAATAATTACTGCATTTGCCCCAAAATAAAATGTCGTAATTAATTTGTCAGCATTTTTAAATAATATATTTTACTTATTTCAACCTTGGATGCATATTGATAAAATTACATTTAGTGTTAATCCTAATAAAAAAATACAACACTTAATTTGAGACAGATCCAACGAAAGAAAATTGTGACATTTATAATAGGACGAAGAGAGTCTAACATAGATTTAGAGTACTATAGTACGTGAATTATGCTGAACTTATTTCTAATACTTTCACATATTTATATTTTGTCAGTTAGTTTAAACAACTATTTTAATTGCTATACAGTGGGTGTTTAAACAACTATTTTAATTGTTATACAGTGGGACTGCTCTAACTTTTACCTCATTACTACCAAGGCAAAACCACGGGCTTATATTTCGTGCTAAGTGACACAATATGAATGTCACGATTGGTACCTTATCCAGGGGGTCAATTCTAGTTAATAAAAACAATAAAATGGACAAAGTGGTCCATATCCCAACTTAATATCTTCAAATTTTCTGCTGTTTTATGATATCTAAATATCCTGAACCCAACAAATGTGGTTGCTTGTCTCCAGATGACCTCAAACCCACATTGTTATGTTGCTTGTCTTTTGTTCTGGTTTCGTATCCATTTGTATTGCCTTTTTGCTCTCAACATGGCCTAGTTAGTACTGACCCCCCCCCCCCTCATTTGATGGTAAGTATGTTGATTTATTCCCTTGCTTACTTGTCCAACACTAAGGCCTAGTCAGTACTGACCTGATGTAGTCCGTATGGGTACCCTTCAGTGCATCGTATGGGAGCAAGCAAAAGGACATCATCAAGTTCAGCCCATGTCTTCTTTGTCCAAGTTCAGCCGTTTATTACTAGTACTTATCCTACAATAAATCCTCTATTAATTCATGTTTTGACTCATCCAAATAAGTAGTGTTTTGCCTTCTAAAGTAGCCTATAAATAGCACAGTCTAAGGAGTTTCAAGGCAGCCTTGTTTGATTAATAAAAATATTGAATTATATCATTTTGCTGCAGTTCATACTGCATCATGACCCCCCACCCCCCCCCCCCCCACATTCGATGGTAAGTACATGTTGATTTATCCCCTTGCTTACTTGTCCAATTATGGGTAAAATAATATTCTAGAATCAATATCCACATGAATCTGAATTCCATATATTGGTAGATCAAAGAATTAATATTGATGTGCCCGGATTCACAGAGACTGGGTACAAGATAAATTTAACTAAATGACATGGCACTTACAGACCGAGTTATCATCTATCCAGACTCCCGGTTATTAAAGGTTGTAGATTACGATTCCATACGAGCTCTGACACCAGCTGACAGACATGTTTCTGTCACATTAAATGGAGGCTAATGCGCCCATCACGCACGTTGAGGCACTACACCAACTATTGCATGCCCCTCTCTGTCCCTTCTACGACATCCTCTACAGTGGAATGCCCTTTATTATACTTGCTAACCAGGCTCGCCACGTATACTAGGTCAAGATAAATGTGCTCAACGGGTGATATCTCACTACTAGAAACTGGCCAATTACCGACGAAATTTTATAGACGGACCGCGTCTGTCGGTATTACCGACGGACATTTAACAATTACCGACGGAAATATCCGTCTGTAACTTGAGGTATAAAAAAAACACAGCGCTGTCCCTCACTCACTCTTAAACCTAATCGCTTACCCCTTTTCTCTCTCTCTCTCTCTCCCCTCCTGTGAAACCCTTCTCCACGCACAATATCCTTTCGATTTCGTTCTCCTCAACTCAAAAGGCAGCGATGACGACAGTGGAGTCTCCCGATTGCCACGAACAACGACGGTGGAGTCTCCCGGTTGCCCAGCCATTCGAGCCCCAAATTTTGATTCTCTCGGTCTTATTAAAGGTTATACCCTTCATTTTTATACATATTATATGATTTCAACTAGAAATTGTATTTTGTTCGGTTCATCGATTATGTTCTTAATTGAATTTTGTTTTATACTGTTATTGTATGTGTAGTTACTGAAGCTAGCGGAAAGCAAGGGGAAGTGCCTATGTTGTGGAGGGTGGGGCAAACCTGATACTTCAAGATGTGTTCTCACTGCATCAATCAATGACCATGAAACTGACCTGTATGTTTCCAATTTTTGTTTTACTTCAAATTATTTCGCCTTTTGGAGTGGGTCTAGCTTCTGTTTAAACAATATTACCGGAATATAACTAGACTTTCTCCTGAGTTCAGTATTTAAGATTGTTTACTGTATTTTATTGCATGAAATTAGATTTTTTTCCTCGTATTTCATATAGAAAGCTATTCAAGTTGAGTTTTGCTTTTTTTAATTTTTTTTGTTACAGTAGTTTAGTTTTCTGGTACTTGCCCTAGACGGACAGTTCTGTGTGAATTTCTACTACAAAATAAGTGCATATGCCAGCTCATTTAGCTTGTTTTCTCTCTTAGCATCATATAGTTCACTGTCTTCTGGAATTGCATTTTTTGATTATCAACATTGGGTTGCAGATGCTACATTAAGCTTTATGACTCTCCTCCAAAATCTTCTGCTGAGGAGGATGATGAAATGGCAAAATTGCCCGCTTCCCAGAAAAAGAAAATGAGGCAAAAACCGAGGAAAGCCGAAGCACGAGCTAAGAAAGTATTCATCATTGCATTTTTATTTCAAGAGAAAGAATGTTTATACAATTTTCCTCTATGACCTGCAATTGTTTTTATTGTTTCTTAGGAGGCAGAAGTTAAAAGTGAGGAATCAACCGTTAGCAGTGTTTCTAAATCTGGCAAACGAAATGTCAAGCCGGTAGATCAGGATCCGAATGGAGAGAAGTTATTGCAAGTTGACCTGTTTCACCTCTCTTAATAAAAAAAGTCCCTCCCTTCTTTTAAGTTTCTGTTGTCCTTGTCAGACTTACTGTCTTTGGGTTCTGTGAGAACAAAAACATTTTCATGCGGGTATATTTACTGCTGTAGGTTGAAGATCCTCTACTGGAGGCTACAAAGTACTTAAAGCTGCTTCAGAAGCACTCAACTGATTCTTTAGAGACGCATTTCCTTTCTTTTGAAGTGAATATGAGAAAGCAAAAGATATTGCTTGCTTTGCAGGTAATTTTATTTCAGGCTTGGAGACCCAAATGAGCACCATTCTTTTAATACACATTATGTCCTTCCGTTTGCTAAGCCAATGCAAACTGGTATCAGTTTGAAATTCTGCTTTATGTTTCCAGTACTTGTTTCCTCATATTTTTGATGAGTAAATGAGCTTCACTACATGTTTTGCTCGTAACTTCCCCATGAAGAGTTCAGTAATTGGATTTTCCATATATGTTCCATGTACTTTGAGCAACTTTCTATAGATGCGAGATTACATAGGCACACAACTTTATCTTATGTATTGCTTTTCTATTACATTCAGGCTTTAAAGCAGCTACTACGGTTGGATTCTGAGACTCCAGATTCTGATCGCTTCTTGGTACAATACTTCTCTGAAACCAAGTGAATAAATGTGTTGGCTGTTTTATTTCCATGTGTTATGTAATTTTTTTCTTTGCCTTCATCTTTATAAACAACCATGTCTCTCGCAGATACAATTCTTCCATAAAGTAGGATCTCTATCTGCTCCAGTTACTGATGCAGAGAAACTCATCTCAGGAGTCCTAGAGGCAGAGCGGCCCACTTTCAGGTACTCCTTCCATCCCAAAAAAAAAAGAGTCGCACTTTTATGTTAGTCATACTTCTAAAAGAGGTTATAATTTTAGTCAAGAAGGTACAAGCAAGCTACATTCTTTAATTATTTGGGGATAAGATAGGGAATGAATCAAAAGATTCATGAAACTTCAAAACTTAGACAAAATTCATATGAATCTGCCCTTGAGACCACCCTTCACTAAAACTGCCATAACTCTTTGTAGAAAAATGCAATCAACGAACCGAAAATTGTTCCAGAAACTACACTCAGAGAGATTTCCAACCATAGGTCACACATAACGTTTGGACTTCCCAATCAATACAGAATTGCATCTGAAGTTGGCTGAATTCTGGATAGTCAGCATGTTCCGTCTCTTCAAGTTCATGTTCCGTCTCTTCACGTTTTGGCCTTCTAGCTCCTGCATCAAGAAGAAGATTCATATTGTTGTGAATTTGGTGGTACCCCGTTGCAGTTAAGACAAGAAATCAACACACCCACAAGCACAATAATGGAAGAAACACACACACAAGAACACAAGAGTTGTTTACCCGGTTCATTCAACACATGAACTACGTCCGGGGGCAATTGCCAAGCCAATATGTATTAGACACCTTCTAATATGTTGCTACAATGAGTTCTAGGTCGTATCTATGTTTATATAGTTGTATAAGGAAGCCCTAAATCAGTTTAAGAAGAGTTCTAATCAAAATAGGAAAACAAATCAAACTGCAGCTGAAGATTCGGACCAAGCGCGGCCGGCCTCCTCGACAGACCCTCTCCGACGAGTTTCCCCTTTCATCTCACCAACTCCCCCGACCTAGGCTCCTTCTTCCTCATAGTTTAGGACTCCAATCCCAACAATCTCCCACCGGAGACTAAACTAAATAAGCATAGAAACACCCATCAACTCCCACCACGGAGTAAAGACCTTCGAACACATTTCCCCCCCCCCACATTGGCCTGACATTACCGAACCTCTCCTCAAGTACTAAGGCGAGTTGAAACCAAGCGACGTTTCAACCTCTCTGTGTTAGATGATTCTTGCCTCCCCAAATCAGCTTCTACCTTGACTTCTCCCCGCAAGTCTAACTTCGCCTTCTCCCTCCACACCACGTTGATCAACTTTGTGTCCTTCCCCCCCCCCCCTAACATACCGTTTCTTGATGTCTCTCCTTTTTACACCAATAGGCCGGTTCTTTAGCCTCTTGCTCCCACCGGAACGAATGTCGACATTGTAGGTAGAGTACAACATCTTCCCCTTAACCCCATGAGCTACCACCTTAGCTCCTTTTGTGACTTCCCAAGACCCACCAATGAAAGACACACCATACCCTTCACTGTCAAGTTGTCCCACAGAAATCACCCTTCTCCTCAAATCCGGAACATGCATCACATTGTGTAGTTGTAAAACAGCCCCGTTAGGTGTCTTCATCATCACATCTCCCTTACCTTTGATCTTCAATGGTTGACCATCACCAAGATAGATAACCCCAAAATCTCCAGTTTTATACCGCTTCATTGATTCTGCATCCCCACTAGCATGACAAGAAGCTCCAGAATCCAACACCCAATCTTCACCCGACTGCTCCTCTCCTAGGATTAATACATCTCCACCATCATCCACCACCTGTGCACCACCATCTTTACCCGGATAGTCATAACTGATATGACCTAATTTGCCACAATTGTAGCACTTGACCTTTTTCCCCTTTTTCGGTCCTCCCTTTTCCCTATTTCTCTCCACCCTAAGTGCAGCCCCATATACGGAAGATTTTCCCCTTTTCTCTTTCCTTCTCAACTCCTCTTGAAGGATGAGATCTCTAACCTCCGTATACACCAATGTTGTTTTCGACGTACTAATCGTTGTGACAGTAACCTCCCAACTATCAGGCAATGATTTTAGTAGAAAACAAGATAGCACTTCATCGGAGAAAGTAATATCAACACTTTTCAATTGGTCCACCATGCCTTTGAAATTGCCGATATGACTTGCCGCTATCTGCCCCTCTGACATCTTCGCATTCGCAAACCTCTTTATCAAATGCACCTTATTGATATTAGATGGCTTCTCATACATGTCTGACAGCGTTTGTAGCAACTCCACCATTGTCTTGGCCTCCATAGCGTTCCGTGCAACGTCTTCGGTTAGGGCACTCCTCACTGCTCCTAACGCCTTCCGATCCAACGTCTCTGTAAGTGCTCCAATTTGAGTCGTTAGTATTTTCGTTAGAAAACTAACAAAAGCCCTAACATCCCTAACATTTCTAACTTTTCTAACAAATCAAGGGTAAATTAGGGATTGCTATTTAGAGTTAAACCAAGAAAAGAATCTCAAAAAAGCCAAAAACCCGAAATAGGAAGCTGCTGGAACACAAACTGTTTGAATATTTTGAAAATATTCCTTTGGTCCAAAGCCTGGAGCAGCATTTAATGAACAGTGCACGCTTACAGGTTGATCCGCGCGGATGCTTTTGAGTTTTTCAGAGGCCTATAAATTGAACCCTTCTCTCTCAGTTCACACACAACGGGAATTCACTCACGTAAGCTATACTCAAGGAAAACAGAGAGAAAACAGTGGGAATCCTTAGATTGCCACCATTTTCTCTTGAGTCTTTCCCAATATCACTCCAAACACTCTCAAATCATTTTTAAACATACACAAGCTCAAGCTTAAGTCAACCCTAAAGAGGAGGATTAGAGAGAAAATATAGAGAACTTAAGTGTTATCTACTTGTTTTCTCTTTGACCAACTCTATCATCAAACACTAAACACATTCAAATCTTGATACTCCTCAAGTCAAACTCCAAACCAAGGAAGATAGGGTTAAACCATCATTGGTAAACCCTCCTTCTCCTTACCCTAAAACTCCCTCATCCATGCATGCATCTCAAACTTTAAAGATGTAGTTTGTTCATCAAATTATTGTTCATCTTTACTTGACCTAAAAATGTAGTCACCTTGGAATAAATTTCCATGGATGACCATTTAAAAGGTCCAAATTATTTCTTACTTTCTTGAAATCATTTTCTCAAAAGTGTTTTCCAAAATCCATTTTCACAACAAAAATCTTTCTTTCAAAGGTTAAAATTCCCCTTCCCAAGCAAATGAAATGCTTAAAGTCCTAATGTACCCTAAGGATGGCTTGATATAGTAGATCACCACTAAAATGTCTAGTGATCACTAATCAAAGCCTAAGGAAATGGGGACAAGCATGGATGCAAAACCCCCTTTAAAATCACATTTTCCTTCAAGAACATATTGCTGTCCAGTAGCATTGTTCTAAGACCTCAGTCAATTGTCTAATTTTTTGGACACAGAAGAACTTGGAATTGGGTGTTGACTACAAAATATTTTTTGTAGCCAACATCCGTAAAATTCCAGACATATTTTTACTTTATTTTTTACGTGAGTCTAACTCCATTTTTCAAATTATTTTCCAAAGGTCAGTTCAACAGTCTCTGGAAATCCAGATTTCATATCTGAGATTTCTAGAAGGTTTTGGTCCATCAAATCATCTCTAAATGGAAATTTTTTTTGCAGAAACCTTATTTAAGATGTTTTGAACAACTTTCATTCTCGGACTTTCCCCAGATTTTGAAGTTTTAAAGCTCTTAAATCCATTTTAAAATCAAGTGTCCACTGCCTTTTTCATTCTGGCAGAAATGACTTTCAACTTCAAGGAGTCTTTTGAGTACCAAAACTCAACCCTAAAATCATACCAAAAATCATGGGATTTTTTTAATGTCTTATAAAGAGTTCCCAATTTTTATTCTCTCAGTTTGAACTTATTTTGACCAAAACACACACACACACACAAATGGTTTTCAAATTAGGAAGACTCGTTTTACGAGGCATCCCGGGAGAACCCTAACGTTCTTCCCGGCGTGTAACGTGACCTCCGAACCCAAATCTCTCATCTCGGGCATCTTTCAAAGTTTTGTCCCTTAAAATAAAAATGGCGTGGCGACTCCGTCTCCGTTTTTGATTTTCAAAAAAAGAAAGGAAAAATCGCGCGGCGGCACATCATCACAGTCTCCCAATCCCCTTGTGACATGTCTTCGGGCTTCTCCTTCAAGGGTTTATGAAGATTCTTACAATAAAGGTAATCTTCAATCCTTGTCCTCCAGAACGTGAAATTCACACAGTTGAATTTCTCGATTGAGTTCTTCATCTGATTGCTTCACCAAAAAATCCCCAAGAACGCGATTCAAAATTAATCAACTAATGAAAAGATTTTGAATCCTTCGAACCAGGCTCTGATACCAGTTTTTGTGAATTTGGTGGTACCCCGTTGCAGTCAAGACAAGAAATCAACAAACCCACAAGCACAATAATGGAAGAAACACACACACAAGAACACAAGAGTTGTTTACCCAGTTCATTCAACACATGAACTACGTTCGGGGGCAATTGCCAAGCCAATATGTATTAGACACCTTCTAATATGTTGCTACAATGAGTTCTAGGTCGTATCTATGTTTATATAGTTGTATAAGGAAGCCCTAAATCAGTTTAAGAAGAGTTCTAATCAAAATAGGAAACAAAATCAAACTGCAGCTGAAGATTCGGACCAAGCGCGGCCGCCCTCCTCGACAGACCCTCTCCGACGAGTTTCCCCTTTGATCTCACCAACTCCTCCGACCTAGGCTCCTTCTTCCTCATAGTTTAGGACTCCAATCCCAACACATATGTAGTGAATCATTACTAAGTATTGTCTCTGGGCTTCAGATACAAGAAACAAATATATGATCTCGTTAAGAAGCGGTCGGAAGAGGATGATAACCTAAATGAGGTAATCAACAATTCTTTGATATTATGTTGAAATCAGAGATTCTAATTTCCTTGCTCGTACGAATTTCTAATGGGGGTCGTGGCCCCCGTTCGTCTAAAAATACTACATGTTATTTTTTTTTCTGAATTCTGTGAAGATAGTAGGTCGCATGCTAAGACTAGTTATCGTTTTATACATGTGTGGCTGTGTGAAATGATTCATGTTTGACTTTACAGTTTCTTAGGTTGTTCATCTTTGAACAAGCACTACAAGGATAACAAAGGGACAAGTGAAATGGTTATGTGAATTTGGCATAATAACAAATACATCTTTGCTTAATTTGGTAGAAAATATTAGAGTTGAGTAATAGTAGTTAGAAGCATCATTAGCAAGTACTTCTTATATTGTAAATAACATACTGCAAAAAAGGCGAAACAGAAAATGTCGACACAGATCTCTAGAATTGAAAACTTGATGAGTTTTCCCCTTCCAACAAAGTAAAATGCTATATTTGTAAAAAAAGAGTCCCTTCAACTCAGAAATTTATATGATTCCTCCATCCCTGAGTGAGTGTCCATTTTTGGAATGGATAGAGTACATATTATGGTTCACATGTTCGCCACAATCGCTATGTAATTGAGAAAACAGAGAAAGGAATAGAGGGATAGAGGATTATACCATTTAGTAGAGATGCTTTGTGTAAGTGCTCCAATTTGAGTTGGTAGCTTTTTCGTTAGAAAATTAATGAAAGTTTTAACATTCCTAACATTTCCTAACAATCCTAACTTTTCTAACAAAGCAAGGGTAAAGTGGGCATTGCCATTTAAAGATAAACAAGGAAAGGAATCCTAAAAAGCAAAAGAAATGGAAAAAACCCGAATTGGTAAGTTGAAAAACAGTTTCAGTTTGAATTTTAAAAAGATTATTCTTCCTGTCCAAAAGCCGACCTTGTAGCGGATGATGAACAGTGCACGCCAACAGGACCCTCCGCGCGGATGTGATTGCATCTCCCAGTGGCCTATAAATTGAACCCTCCTCTCTCAGTTAAAATGACACAATTTGATCACAGCAACGAAACTCTGGCGAAATATAGGGAGAAAACAGTGGGAATTCACTTGAATTGCCACCATTTTCTCTTCAATCTTTCCCAAATCTCACTCACTCACAAACACTTCAAATCACTCTCATACATACTCTTATACATACACTCACTCAAGCTCAAATCACCCTTTAGGAGGAGGAATAGAGAGAAAACATAGAGGACTTCATTGTTATCTACTTGTTTTCTCTTTAACCAACTCAAATCATCAACCCTAAACACTTTCAAATCCTAAACACATTCAACCCTTTGAATCCATTCAAACACAAGACACAAGGAAGATAGGTATAACCTCCCTCTCCCTACACTAAGTCTCTTATTCATGCATGCATCTTTAAACTACAAAATGTAGTTATTTTATCTTCTTGTCTTAGATCCAAGAAGATCACCATAGAAGTTCATCTCCATGGATGATCTTCTACAAGGATCAACATTTTCATTAATGTGTTCTTACTTTCTTGCAAAGAAAACTCATTTTCAAAACCCTAAATACCATTTTCAAGCACCAAATCCCATTTTCAAAGGATAAAATTCCCCTTCCCAAGCAAATGAAGTGCTTAGTCCTAATGTACCCCAAGGATGGTTTGGTATAGTTGATTCACCACTAAAATGTCTAGTGATCACTAACCAAAACCTAGGGAAATGGGGACAAGCATGGATGCAAAAACCCCCTTTAAAATCATATTTTCTCTCTTGAGAAGTTGCTGTCCAGTAGCAATTTTCTCAGACCTCAGTCCATGGTCTAATTTTTTGGACATAGATAAACTTGGAATTTGGTGTTTACTACAAAATACTTTTTGTAGCCAACATCCAGATATTTCCATACATATTTTTACTTTATTTTTTGCGTGAGTAAAACCCAATCTTTCAATTTTTCTCTTAGAGGCCAGTTCATTAGCTTCTGGAAATCCAGATTTCACATCTGAGATTTCCAGAAGGTTTTGACCCCTCAAATTACTTCCAAAATGGAAAGTTCCTTTGCAGAAACCCTATTTAGGGTGTTTTAAGCAACTTTCATTCTCGGACTTTCCCCAGATTCTGAGGTTTTGAAGCCTTTAAGTCCATTTCAAAGTCAAGGGTCAACTGCCTTTTTCATTCTGGCAGAATTGCTTTTCAACTCCCAAAAATCTTTTGAGTGCCAAGACTCAACCCAAAAATCATACCAAAAATCTTGGGGATTGTTCAAAGTCTTATAAAGAGTTCCCCATTTTTGTTTTTCTCAGTTTCAACTCATTTTGGTCAAAACACACACACACACACACACACACAAAAGGATTTCAAATGTTTGGAAGACTCGTTTTACGAGGCGCTCCGGGTGCACACTAACGTCCTTCCCGACGCGTAACATGACCTCCGAACCTAAATCTCTGATCTCGGGCTTTTTTCAAAGTTTTGGCCCTTAAAACAAAAATGGCGTGGCGACTCCGTTTCGTTGATTTTTTCAAATAAAAATGGGAAAATTTTCGGATGCACATCATCACAGTGGCGACTCTGCTGGGGACTTAAGCTTTTTCTAAAAAAAAAATGATATTTGGTATATTGGTGGAAACCATTAAACTTCCCGTTACCGCCTCCTAACACGAGTCGGGGATAAATTGTGGTCTAACAATCCCACGTACCGGTATCACCGTTTTCAAAAAAAAAAAAGGAAAAGCTTTTGAGGGTCAAGCTTCCGTCCCGGCTTTGAAAATCATTTTTGTGTGTGTGTTGATTTTTGCACAGTTTTCGTGTTGTTTTGGCCGCCTCGGAGAAAGTCAAAATTTTGACTGTCGGAACAATGTCCCTAACTGTCGGAATTTTCGTGCTTATATGCTTATGTGTTCATAAATTTCAAAAAAAAAATTCAAAAAAAAAAGAAAATTTTCAAAAAAAAAAATCATGCATCATGTCTTTTAAGACACATAAAAATTTCTATTTTACTCAGAAAAAGAAGATAGACTGCTTGCACACTACGCGCACGTTGACCGTACACTGCACACTACGTCCTTAACCCGGGGAAATCCTTGTCGCGGTCCGTTTGGTCTTATTACGCCTCTCGGACGAGCACAGGACTACCCAAACATCCCATGGAGCCTCGTGTCGACCATGCACTTGTCCGTGACACACTTTGTCCGAGACCCGGTTGGTTTTTAGTCTGGTCTGTGTCATGCCCTGTCTGTGTATAGACCTTTCCTTTCAAGCCTTTGTCGGCATACCGACTCAATATCTTTCGGGTCCCTAATCAGTCGAAGTCATGCCGGTTTTCCGCCGCAGACTTTGACCAAGATATTGACCGGCGCCTTGACTTCGGCTCTGACTGGCACAAATTATACACCGACTCCCAGCATGACACTGAGTCATCAAGGATTAACGGTTATTCCATGCCTAATTACGGCTTAACTGACGACAAGTCAAGATCAATTGCGGACATTTATCAGTCCAAATCATGCCGACTTTTTGTCGAGCCCTCGGACACGATCTTGACTTTGACGTCAGCTTTGTCCGTAATTTACATCGAATGCTCGTTAAGACTCGATTACCCGCCAGACTTTTAGGATCGTTTTTCTTTTCGGTCGGTGGGACCCGCTTGCCCTATAGGACCCTCGCCCGGGGCTGTCCACCCTGGGAGGTCGAAATACAGGTGGAATACGAGGGGCTTATAGACGTAGTGACGGGGCCCACTGATCCAGGAATCAGAGTAGTTTGAAAAAAAAAGAGAAATCTTTTCCAACCGATTAGGTTAATAAAACGTGTTTTAAGTAAACATGAACAAATAACTGCATGTTGCATGAGCCCTAAGCCCAAACACCAACCTGTTTCGCTTTCCCGAGTCTGAACCACACCCTTTTGTGCCTTCCACAGTAAGCAAAGTTTGGATCGAGACCCCGGGTCATCGTTTGTTCAGCTCAGTCATTCCGAAGTCAGATACTTCATCGGTTTCCTCCTTCGCTTCAGCTCAAAGTTTCAGAATGACCAACTCAGAGGAGAACGGTGGGGGACGTACAACTCCACACCCCGAAAATCCGCAAAATGCCGAACAGTGGAATCAGATGTTGGAACAGATAAGACAAAATCAAGAGGCTCAGATCAGTCAGTTATTGGAAAGTATCAGAACCCAGGGGCTAGCAATTGTTCACCACCCTAATGGAACCTTTACGGTTGATGCGAAGATTGGAGCTAATTACCCTCCCGGGCATGCCAACTACCATCAAATGCCCTGTTCCCTTTCGTGTGGAACTACTAATGGGCCAAGCATCCCCAAGCCTATCACTCAGCCTCTCGGCCTCATCGTATCGATCTTGGTCGGCTTCCCCCGCACCTCTCAGCTTTCACCTTTGGGTTTCAATCAGCCGTTTACGTCCCGCACTTGGAATGGGTCGGTTCGCCACTCCAAAACCTCGCCTGCCCGGGCCATCAATCCGGAATTGGTCAGTTCCAGGACATCTCAGCCCTTACTGCTCGATACTCCTCAACAGCCCGATCTAGGTCAACCTGCCCCCGTGCCTCTCTCAGGTCTCACCACCAGGATTGAATCAGCTGGCTTTCGCCCGCAGCTTGGAAGGGGTCGGTTTACTACTTCACAACATCGATCCTGGTTCGGGTCATCGGCTTGGAAGAGGTCGGTTTACTACTTCACCGCATCAGCCCGGCTCGGGTCACCATCTCGGAATGGGACAGTTCGTTTCTCAGGCTCCATGGTTCGGAGGGGGCCAGCTTGCTTCCTCCAATTCTCAAAGCACACTGGCCCCTATGATGCTGCAAGATCACGTGGGCCACCAGGCTTTTATCACCACTTCATCAGGCTCTACCCCGCCCCTCCGGTTGGGAAGTCCGACAAGGTCAAATGCTCCTCATCAAATTCTCCACCCGGCCGTTACGCAAGCTGCTCCTGCTCATCAAGTACAGTATACACATTTCCCTTGCAGTCATGTTCCTCAGTGCAGTCAAGACACATTCAATCCTACTGTTACGATGCCTCAAACCTCATGTTTTCAGCAGCCTTCTGGATCCGCACTCACTGCTCCCTGGTATCCACCCATTACGAGCCATATATCTTCATCTTCGGCAACTGCCAGGCCTTATGAGGAAGATTACGGTCACGCTTTTAATGCTCAGACTGTCATTCCTCCCACCAGAGTACTTCCTACTGTGGTTTCGTTTGCTAATGCCAATCTTGTGGCGGGGTCATGCAATCCTAATGTTCCTATTGACTCGTCCAATGGATTATTGATAAAACCAATTAAGAAGGTACAAGAAAAGCCTAGCAACGAGAGTCTCGACGATCGCTCGACTCGGGCCATCTCACCATATCAATCTTGTGTATCTGACACGAATGAAGTTTACAAAAGGTCGAATCTCGACGATTACATTGATGATTACATCAAAAGGGTTCGTGCACGGGAAAAGACTACGAGTCTGAACATGTCTCTTCGCTATAAACCTTACCCTTCCAACACGGCTCCGACATCCGGTAAAGGAAAGAAGGCATTGTGTACAATTGACGGCCCCCAAAAGCAACCAAGAAATGGTGGTCCTTTAAGGCAACGAGAACGTTTTGATGATCTTGGGATGCCCATGGGCTTAATTTTCAAGGGCTTAGTAAGGGTAGGCCTTTTGGAGCCTCTCAAGGACTACCATCCAAGGAGCTCAAATGCACCTCTCGACATGAGTAAGCACTGCGCCTTCCATGATCATTATGGCCACACGACCGACAACTGCATAGTCTTGAAGAGAGAGGTTCAAAGGTTAATCGAAACGGGCAAGCTTGAGCGCCCCAATGGACCAAAACCGGCAAACCCTGCTCATAATGGTGACCAAGTCAATGACCAAATCTCGAATCCCAAGGATTTGGGTGTTCCCTTAAGCAAAGTTTTAAATAGCTTGCTAGAGCAGGGTCTCCTCGAACCCATGAGAAACTATCAGCCCAAGGATCCCAAAATCCCTTTTGACACCACTAAGCATTGTGCTCTCCACCAGTACCACGGTCATACGACCGACAACTGTACAGCTTTGAGAAAGGTGATTCAGGGATTAATTAAGAAGGGCAAACTCGAGCGCCTCAGTGATCTCAACCCCGCCAATGATCATTTCCCAAACAACGCGAATGTAAACATGATTGAATTTTATGATTCAAACTCTGTGAATTCAACAGACTCTGACAAGCCAGATGATTTAGTCGCAACAAATGTTGAGAATGGATGGTTTGACTGCAATGCAACAAGCATGTGGCCATGGCAAAGCTGGATTTGGTGAAATGCTTTGAACTCTCGCCCTCCGATAAGTTCACGACCACGCCAAGGTTAAATGGGATGATAATGATCTGATGGTAGATTTGGCGAAGCAGTAAGGATACAAGAAATCCGATGATTAGGAAGGAAGAGTTAGTCCTGGCTTTGGAAAACGCCCGTAAGATTCATGAAGAACAGTGACCCGCTCATCAATGCTCTCCGCCGCCATGGAGTTCAGGTAACAGTTGAGGCGAATGGTTCCCTGGTCATGGTCGAAGATGAGACTTCAGAAACAGTGATTTCAGTCCCTTCATCCTATAACTCTCCATCCCACGGCCAACACCTCCCTCCATCCACATATGATCCCTTGCCAAGGACAATTCCTCTTCAGCCCTTTCCAGCACCTCAGGCCATTAGGGCTCCATCGCCCTCGGCTCCTCAGAACGAGTTGGGCTCCATCACACCTGTTCCTCAATTTCAGCAATACCTGCCAGTTTATGCTCCAGCTTCACATAATCAGTTTGAGCTATGTGGCTATGTTCCGAAGCCTCTACACCCACTTGAATGTGATCATGAGTTGCTAAAAGAAAATCCGGATGCCACAAGTTTTCCGTTGTCGTCTACCGGACTTAGTGAATTCACCCGTCAGTTTCACCAGTCTGCGGCTGTGTTTCCCTCTGCTGATAAGAGTCTTGTTGCGAGTTCCAGTAACTCGAATGTTCCCGTTGATCCCCATGTGGCAATATTGATAGAGCAAGTGAAACAAATGCAGGAGAAGCTTGATCTTATGATAAGTACTAGCACTCCTTTGACCCAAGATGTCGAACCAGGCAAAGAAATGATTCTGTCGCGCAAAATTCAAGTGCCCGAAGTGAGAGAATCCGATAGGACAACCTGCCCCAGAGCACACTTGTCTAATGCCAGTTCCAAGCTTGAGAAATGCCCGAAGACACAATCAGCTAGTATCACCCCTTTCACTCAAAACAACCAGCGCATCGCTGAATCCTCCCAAACAGAGCCCAATACCCCTCCAGGTCCTCTCAGGTTCACTTCCTTCCATCAATATGCTCAGCCGACAAAGTTCGTCCCCGTGACTTTTCCGACCCGTTTCTTTGGACAACTTGTGCTCGCCCCAGCTGCTCCATGGCCTCAAACTCCTCCACTCCCACCAGTATCATGGGCACGTAACTGATCACTGCCTCGGTCTGCAGTAATGGAATCAGAAGTTAACAGAAAGATGGAAAGCTCAAGCGTCTTGGCAGCCCAACAACAAAGAGTAGCTAGACTAGGGGCTACCCATCCTTTAATATTAAAACAGTCTTTTAGTCAACCTTCGTAGGTTCTAGTACTTTCTTCGTTCAATCAAGTCCTCCTTGGACATTGTAGTTAATCTTAAGTTTTCTATAAAAAGAGTCTTTTTCTTTTCTCGCTAGACTTGAGACATTATTTGCACACCTACATTACATTTAATGAAATGGTTTTATTTTAAATGATCACTCGCATCGCTCAACAAATAATCTCTGGAAATAATTAAGATTTTAATTAATTGGTGCGAGAAAGTCAACTAATGCCCTCCCTATACACTTTCCTCACCTCACAAAGGCCTCCATCAAGCCATACACTTTCCAAAACATATCCCCATCATCACCTTGATCAAGTCAACGAAGGCGGCAACATCAAGGGACAACAAAAGGTCACTCGGCATCGGAGATCGACCCCATATCGAAAAACAGGGGCTTGCCTCCGCCCCCATGCATCAAGAAAGTTCAAGTAGAAGCTTTCCTTCGTCCTCAAGTGCTCAAAAAAAAAAAAAAAAAAAAAAAAAAAAAGACAAAAGCTCCAAAAAAAAAACAAAAGCTTCAAAAAAAAAAACAAAAGCTTCAAAAAAAAAAAAACAAAAGCTTCAAAAAAAAAAAGCTTAAAAAAAAAACAAAAGCTTCAAAAAAAAAAAGCTTCAAAAAAAATGAGGCCAAGGACCTAGCACCGCCGATCAGAAGGTTTGACATATGGGCAAAATTAAAGCCCGAAGAACGGAAGTTGTCGACAACAAGGGAGCAGTTAAAGCAACGGCAAAAACATATCATAAGCCCTTAAGCTGCATCCAAAATCTTTCTCCCCCTATGAAGGACGACGATCAAGAAGCAACGGAATCGCTCAAAATGACTTGTCAAGGAATCACCTCAAGGCCCGCACCTTATCATCCAAACTTCCTATCCGAGCCTTTTCACCAAAAGTACCACAAATGTTCATACCCCTTTTCTAAAGCCAAACACAGTTCAGACCCGAACTACGGCGACCTGAGCTCCTCACAATGAGGGGAACGTAGGCAACCAGAAATGGTCCGGTCATAAACACATTCAAATCCCAGAAAATCCGGCCTCACCAATAGCCTCTCCTATACACGATCCCTCTTCACCATTCGCCAACTTCGACTCTTGGTATTAGTTGACTTTCTCCTCATGATTAATCAAAATGTTTGTTCATATCGAGATTAGGGGTTGAATAACCCGAACATTAATAAAGGGTTTTAAGCAATCTTGTGATCATTTTGAATAAAACATATTTTCAGATGTCTCGACAAGTCTTCTTTTTCTACATTATAGGAAAAATAAAGCTAAACACTAATTTTCTGTCAGCAGGGGCTTCCATACACTTTTACAAACCTTTCTAAACTTATGCTCTCTCAAAAGAGTCAAACCCAAAGCGAGTTCTTTTGTGCCTTCGTCAAATGAGGCCATCAAATAATACAAATCGGGGATTCATCCCCACTTTTCGAAAAAAAATATATGCCCCTGCAGGTATACATTTCTAAAATTGTCTTGCTTTTACATTTTCTTCCGGTTGACTAATTGAATAAAGAAAATAATAAAGTAAATATGGAAGGATGGGTTGCCTCTTTTGCTACATGATAATTCAAGAACGTTGGTTCTTCACTCTGCTACAAGATGGGTTGGGTCTCTGTTCGCATCGCCTACAGCTGCCTACCGAGGTTGAAGCCTCTCTAATTGTGTCAGATTCACAGTCATGAGACCGAGGCTTTGCCAAGTTACTTCTTCCAAATCAAGACTTCGCAACTACATCTCTTCAGACGAAGGCTCCACCAAGCAAGATGAGATTTGATCGCCATGTTGGTCATGGGCTAGTCAAGTGCAGTTCTTTGATGTCCAAGGACGAGGACGAAATTTTAACCAAGACCAGAAATTCATCATATTTCTATGGCTAATATTGGAACCTGAGTCCATAAAACTCCTTGTGCCAATCAGAATGAGGTTTCAATGTTCATCCTTGGAAGATGTCAGGAATTTTGGTTTGACGATTGCCCTCAACCCCGATGGAACTTTCACGGTAGAAGAGGAAAAGGATCCCCATCCCTATCTTGGCCAGACAGACTACCACCACCTTCCTCACACTCTTCTCAACTTGCGAATCAGCCATCCTTTCAGCCTCGGTCTGATATACATTCACAGTTCGATGCAGGACGGCCGTTTGGGAAACAAATTAACTTCAGTCCGATTTGGGCCAGTATGGTATGCCTCAAAGCGCCGGGGTCGGCTCGGTATGTCACAGCAGCTTGGTATGCCTCAGCGGTTCGGTACGGATCAGTCGAGGAGCTTCTCGGTTACATCGGTTTGAAATGCCTTGACAAAGCAACCCAGTTCAAGATGTCCAATCCCCGACACCGCACAAGCCTCACAAGATTCCTTCATGACCGTCTCAACGGGACGGCAAACCCCAAATACAGACTACTGGACCCGTACGGCCCTAACGTAACCGATCAGTTCACAACTCCTCGGCGGGGCAAAATCGGTACGGAATGTCTCCTCATGGTTGGGGATACCTAGGAATGCCACAGCAGATTGGAATCCCACCTCGGTTTAGAACCAATCTATCGGGGCCTTCGCAACAGGTTTGGAATGCTTCCAGCGTCGGTCCCGAGGGCAACGATCGAGAAGCCCTTCCTCGGGATGATGCTAGCTCGGCCGCTCCTCACACGGCTTTCACAAATCCATTCCTCACTCGAGGCTTCGATGGGTTACCAAGCCTCCATCCCGGTTTCATCGGAATCACCGGGACCGCAGTACCCCCGGTCATGCACCTTCACTATGCAATTCAACAATCAGGGACAGCAGCCCGCACTTAAGCCTACTTATGGGCCTCACTCCGGAAATTCGAGTTACCCAGCTACATCAAGACTGCCTTTGCCCTCTTTGCCGGTTGAAAATCAACAACAAGCCGCAAGGTTCTATCCCTTTGCCCAGAGTCCTACTCAAGCTCCCGGGGTGATTCGGGCCAAGGACAGGGATTTCACCTATGTCCCAGATCGGCCGTTCCCTCCACCCGTATGCCGCCAGTGGTAGCTCCTTCTCTAGCTCGATCCGCTGGTTTGAATGCCATGGTTCCACCATAAGACCCTCATTTGGCTTGATTCGTGGAACGACACAAGGAAATGAAAGCACAGATTGCTGAATTGACTGCTAAGAAGTCTGCTTTCCGGCCAACGAACCCGGACTCCTTTGTTCCCCACAAATTCGTGATGCCTAATTTGGATCTCTTTGATGGCACCGCATGCCCGAAAACCCATCTCGGACACGTATACCTTGGCAATGAAGGTCAAAAAGGGCGCCAATCAGCGGTTGGGCCGACTATTTCAGTCTCTCTTTGAAGTCCGAGTGCTCTAAAATGGTTCTTTCGCTTAAAATCCGAGGCCAGGGCTACATGGGACCGGACTACTAGCCAACTTGGAGTGGGAAGCAAATAGATTTGACTGCAGACAACAATACGGCGTCATGACGAGAACATCGGGGACTTTTACAAGCAAGATGGCAACTCCTCCTTTTGAAGAGGAACAACTAGACATCTTTCGATCACGCCCGAAACCACATCTGAGGGCCTCACTTAGCAATTTCCCTATCCGGATCTACGGGCAATGATCAATTCCGGGGCTAAATTTGAGAGGGCTTACAATCGCCAGCCGAGTTGTCGCACACCTGCTTACGGATACCGGGTTTCTTCCACCTCCAACACGACTCCCGAAAAAGGGCAAGTGTGAGAACTGATCGAAAAGGGGACCCCAAGGACCCAATACAGTCAACAATCCATTCCCTAAAAAAAAAGTAGGGTGAATATGATTGAAGCCACGAACAAGCCAAGTGCCACTATAGCTAACAGTTCCCATATGGAAGACACTCTTCGAAGAGAGGATTCTAGTTTCATAGTCGGTATCAAAGATGGGTTTCTCCCTTCATGACAACTTCACCTTGAAGGCTCTCACGTTGATCGATTGGCTCGGTACTTCATCAGTATGTCAGTCAAACCTTTAACTGGACCTCTGTAGTGACGCTTTGTCAAACCTGGGGCTTCATCAAATCATTCAGAGAAAGATTCCGTGGTTTTCGCCATGTCTTTTCCATGGAATGGGGCTTTATCAAGTCACACCTATCTTCAGAAGAAAGGTATGGTCACCTCAACAACTGTCTTTGAGTTTCAGCTTTAGAACTTGGCATATGGCAACTCCCTGCATCATCAAAAGTTGAGAATTGGGAATCTCCTCATATCAGCATTTCGTCAAATCACAACTAACCCAAGCAAAAGAGGGTTCATTCATGTCAACATGCTTTGATTCTAGAGCCTGTCAGCGTCAACTTCAAATGTTCGAGACTGAAAAGAAATTTCAATCGAGACCCGGGGTTCAAATCCAACTTCATCCCAAGATCAAAATTGACCTCATCAATAATATGCAATTCAGTCCGCGACTAAAGGATATCACCCCACCAGCTCAAAAGTTTGTCCCAAACAGTCAACAACACATACATCCCCTCTCATCACCATGCATCCCCACAAAAATCTCCCCAGGGCTCATGTAGCATGCACAAAACTTGAATCAATAGGAAAAATCCTAAGTGATTGAAAATCATAAATCGTAATTTCCCTGCCAAAAGCTTAGGCCAAGTGCATCTTCGAAAGCAAATAAACGCATCATCTCATAATCATTTTTGGTTCTATGCATGCATCTGCCATCATGAATGCCATATATGCATCTTCCTCTTCACTAACAAATGCAGGAATTCAAACGTAATCCCCCTTTTCGGCAAGGATGATCTTCACCAAAGACGACCTCAAATGGATGAAAACAGTCCCCAACATCCACAAACATATGAAGACCGCCTCCAGTGTCTACAAATCGGTCAAGGACGCCAAGTTCTCCAATACAAATCGGTCAGAGACGCCAAGTTCTCAAAACGCAAATCGGTCAAGGACGCCAAGTCCTCCAATACAAATCAGGTCAAGGACGCCAAGTCCTCCAATACAAATCGGTCAAGGACGCCAAGCTCTCCAATACAAATCGGTCAGGGACGCCAAGCTCTCCAATACAGTACGGTCGGAGACGCCAAGTTCTCAAAATGCAAATCGGTCAAAGATACCAAGGTCTCAAATACAGTACGGTCAGAGACGCCAAGTTCTCCAATACAAATCGGTCAGGGACGCCAAGTTCTCAAATACAAATCGGTCAGGGACGCCAAGTTCTCAAATACAATGCGGTTAGAGACACCAAGTTCTCAAAAGCAAGAAGTCCCAATGTGAAGACAAGCTCAAAAACCTCTACAAGTTTGACGATCACCAAAGATGCGGACTCAACCAAACTCCTCCTTCAGGTCAAAATGCCTCCAAAGACGGCAAATCGTCGGCGAAACCGTCCCACGAACGGCAACCTAACAACTCTTCATCAACATCAGCCGTAGCCTCGGCTACGGGTAAGCACAAAGACAGGTATGAAAGCATATCTTAATCAACTACTTTTCTAAAAGAACATTATCATCAAATCTTAGGGCGACTTCCCAAAAAACGGTCAAACCTCAAATACCGTCAAACCATCAAAGACCATCCCGGCTATTTTCGAACTACGACCGGCTTGATTCCCTCTTAAGGATACGTAGGTAGCCTATCATTAGGTCCACCCACTCGACCAAAGACGGTCATCCTTTCCTTCGGCAGCAGACGTAAAACCGATCCCTTCAAATGAAGTCCACTAGAGGACCATCTATCCTAAAACGCCATCATCAAGGTTCGAGGCACCTAAGACGCCATCATCAAGGTTCGAGGCACCTGAGACGCCATCATCAAGGTTCGAGGCACCTAAGATGCCATCATCAAGGTTCGAGGCACCTAAGACGCCATCGTCGAGGTTCGAGGCGCCTAAGACGCCATCATCAAGGTTCGAGGCACCTAAGACGCCATCATCAAGGTTCGAGGCACCTGAGACGCCATCACCGAGGTTCGAGGCACCTAAGACGCCATCATCAAGGTTTGAGGCACCTAAAACGCTATCACACACAACACGAGGAAAGCGATAAATCGCAATCGTCCCTTAGGGTGACTTCCCAAAAATAGTCAAACCATAGGGTGACTTCCCCAAAACAGTCAAAACCGTAGGGCGACTTCCCAAAAATAGTCAAAACCATAGGGTGACTTCCCCAAAACAGTCAAAACCGTAGGGCGACTTCCCAAAAATAGTCAAACCGTAGGGCGACTTCCCAAAAATAGTCAAAACCGTAGGGTGACTTCCCCAAAATGGTCAAGTAATAGGGTGACTTCCCAAAAATAGTCAAACCGTAGGGCGACTTCCCAAAAATAGTCAAAACCGTAGGGCGACTTCCCCAAAACAGTCAAAACCGTAGGGCAACTTCCCAAAAATAGTCAAAACCATAGGGTGACTTCCCCAAAACAGTCAAAACCGTAGGGCGACTTCCCAAAAATAGTCAAACCGTAGGGCGACTTTCCAAAAATAGTCAAAACCATAGGGTGACTTCCCCAAAACAGTCAAAACCGTAGGGCGACTTCCCAAAAATAGTCAAACCGTAGGGCGACTTCCCAAAAATAGTCAAAACCGTAGGGCGACTTCCCCAAAACAGTCAAAACCGTAGGGAGACTTCCCAAAAATAGTCAAAACCATAGGGTGACTTCCCCAAAACCGTCAAAACCGTAGGGCGACTTCCCAAAAATAGTCAAACCGTAGGGCGACTTCCCAAAAATAGTCAAAACCGTAGGGTGACTTCCCCAAAATGGTCAAGTAATAGGGCGACTTCCCAAAAATAGTCAAACCGTAGGGCGACTTTCCAAAAATAGTCAAAACCGTAGGGCGACTTCCCCAAAACAGTCAAAACCGTAGGGCGACTTCCTAAAAATAGTCAAAACCATAGGGTGACTTCCCCAAAACAGTCAAAACCGTAGGGCGACTTCCCAAAAATAGTCAAACCGTAGGGCGACTTCCCAAAAATAGTCAAAACCGTAGGGTGACTTCCCCAAAATGGTCAAGTAATAGGGCGACTTCCCAAAAATAGTCAAACCGTAGGGCGACTTCCCAAAAATAGTCAAAACCGTAGGGCGACTTCCCAAAAATAGTCAAACCATAGGGCGACTTCCCAAAGACAGTCAAAACCTTAGGGTGACTTCCCAAAAAACAGTCAGATCATAGGGCGACTTCCCAAAAATAGTCAGACCATAGGGTGACTTCCCAAAAATAGTCAAATCTTAGGATGACTTTCCTAAAACAGTAGGGTCGACGACTAAAGATAGTCAAAGGACCCGAACTACGGCCGGCTTGATTCCCACTCGGGATACGTAGGTAGCCTATTAAATAGGTTCAGCCACTCGATCACTTGGTCATCCTGTCAAATATGGAGCCTTACTTTTTTCGACGACCCCGCTTCCTTCGAAAGCGCCGTCGCCGAGGGGCTACTGTAAGTGCTCCAATTTGAGTTGGTAGCTTTTTCGTTAGAAAATTAACGAAAGTTTTAACATTCCTAACATTTCCTAACAATCCTAACTTTTCTAACAAAGCAAGGGTAAAGTGGGCATTGCCATTTAAAGATAAACAAGGAAAGGAATCCTAAAAAGCAAAAGAAATGGAAAAAACCCGAATTGGTAAGTTGAAAAACAGCTTCAGTTTGAATTTTAAAAAGATTATTCTTCCTGTCCAAAAGCCAGCACTGTAGCAGATGAACAGTGCACGCCAACAGGACCCTCCGCGCGGATGTGATTGCATCTCCCAGTGGCCTATAAATTGAACCCTCCTCTCTCAGTTAAAACAACACAATTTGATCACAGCAACGAAACTCTGGCGAAATATAGGGAGAAAACAGTGGGAATTCACTTGAATTGCCACCATTTTCTCTTCAATCTTTCCCAAATCTCACTCACTCACAAACACTTCAAATCACTCTCATACATACTCTTATACATACACTAACTCAAGCTCAAATCACCCTTTAGGAGGAGGAATAGAGAGAAAACATAGAGGACTTCATTGTTATCTACTTGTTTTCTCTTTAACCAACTCAAATCATCAACCCTAAACACTTTCAAATCCTAAACACATTCAAGCCTTTGAATCCATTCAAACACAAGACACAAGGAAGATAGGTATAACCTCCCTCTCCCTACACTAAGTCTCTCATTCATGCATGCATCTTTAAACTACAAAATGTAGTTATTTTATCTTCTTGTCTTAGATCCAAGAAGATCACCATGGAAGTTCATCTCCATGGATGATCTTCTACAAGGATCAACATTTTCTTTAATGTGTTCTTACTTTCTTGCAAAGAAAACTCATTTTCAAAACCCTAAATACCATTTTCAAGCACCAAATCCCATTTTCAAAGGATAAAATTCCCCTTCCCAAGCAAATGAAGTGCTTAGTCCTAATGTACCCCAAGGATGGTTTGGTATAGTTGATTCACCACTAAAATGTCTAGTGATCACTAACCAAAACCTAGGGAAATGGGGACAAGCATGGATGCAAAAACCCCCTTTAAAATCATATTTTCTCTCTTGAGAAGTTGCTGTCCAGTAGCAATTTTCTCAGACCTCAGTCCATGGTCTAATTTTTTGGACATAGATAAACTTGGAATTTGGTGTTGACTACAAAATACTTTTTGTAGCCAACATCCAGATATTTCCATACATATTTTTACTTTATTTTTTGCGTGAGTAAAACCCAATCTTTCAATTTTTCTCTTAGAGGCCAGTTCATTAGCTTATGGAAATCCAGATTTCACATCTGAGATTTCCAGAAGGTTTTGACCCCTCAAATTACTTCCAAAATGAAAAGTTCCTTTGCAGAAACCCTATTTAGGGTGTTTTAAGCAACTTTCATTCTCGGACTTTCCCCAGATTCTGAGGCTTTGAAGCCTTTAAGTCCATTTCAAAGTCAAGGGTCAACTTCCTTTTTCATTCTGGCAGAATTGCTTTTCAACTCCCAAAAATCTTTTGAGTGCCAAGACTCAACCCAAAAATCATACCAAAAATCTTGGGGATTTTTCAAAATCTTATAAAGAGTTACCCATTTTTGTTTTTCTCAGTTTCAACTCATTTTGGTCAAAACACACACACACATACGCACAAAAGGATTTCAAATGTTTGGAAGACTCGTTTTACGAGGCGCTCCGGGTGCACACTAACGTCCTTCCCGACGCGTAACATGACCTCCGAACCTAAATCTCTGATCTCGGGCTTTTTTCAAAGTTTTGGCCCTTAAAACAAAAATGGCGTGGCGACTCCGTTTCGTTGATTTTTTTCAAATAAAAATGGGAAAATTTTCGGATGCACATCATCACACTTTGCTCAAATCCATTGAAGAACATCAAGTTATTTGATGTTCCTGCATTATATTTTTTCTTTTCCTTGTGATTTCTTCTGAGATTTGAAATTAGTTCACATACTTGACCAATAAATATCAGGCTATTATATTAATTTGAGTTGTATATTTGTTACCAGGCTATAATATTAAATTGAGTGTTCTTTCTTCTTCAGGTTATCGAATGGCTGCTGAATGTGCTCGCAATGCGTTGCTAGCAAAAGTTGTGGATAATAAAATTCTGGTAGTTTTTATGTTGGTTTTAAGATTTTGATGAATGTTGAATTTGTTTTTTCATGTTTTTGGTGAATGTTTTATTGAGTTGTATTTGGATGTAGATATTTTTTGATTTGAATGCTAGTATTTTGGTATTTGAATTTGAGCAGGTTTTTGGTAGCTTTTTAAATAATTTAGAATTTTTTTTCAAATTCTGAACAATTTACCGACGGATTAATCCATCGATAAATCCCTTAAAAAACTGATAATCAAATATACCGATGGAAGACCAATCCATCGGTAATTCCGACATTTACCGACGGATATTTCCGTCGGTAATACCGACGGAAATATCCGTCAGTATTACCAACCAGTTTTTACCGACGTAATCCGACGGACGGGGTCCGTCGGTAATGCTCATTTACCGACGGAAATCAGGCTTTACCGACGGATTTTTTTTAGTAGGTAATTGTTGTTATTCTAGTAGTGTCTTACCCAACAGATCTCTCTCTACACTATAAATATCCGCATTTGTCCTCTAGGGCAGAGTAATTCACATTATCTAAACCCTAGAACACAAACAAACTAAGACATTACAAGTCTTATTCTCGGTTCATATTTCTCAGAAATCTTACTTTCACAACCGAGGGTATGAGCCGAAATCAACCTGTCTTGGTATCTATAAAGGTGTTTATTGTATGTCTTGTGATCTAGGTACAAGTTTATACAAGGCCAGTTATTCCTTAGTGAAACCCTAAAATCTGTGGTGTCATCAAATTTCGATTTATCTAGGTCCCATCTCAAATCAAAGTAATTTCAATTATTGTGAAAAAGTCTGCAGCAAAAACAACAATCAAATCTTCCGCTATAGCAATTAGCAGGTCAATCAACATTTGAGATGAATATTGCAGATTTCACTAACAACTAGTATTTGATATTTAACATATGCATGACCTTTATAGGCAGAAGAACATTAAACTGCGTATAAATAATGTGCTGAAATCAATATCAGAAATTATGATGAGAAGGGAAAAAATTGTGTTCCCCTACTTATTTGAAATTATGATGAGAATGAAAATTGTGTGGATGCCGTACTTATTCCAATAATCTATAGTATAAATTAGACAGGCCCATGAACAGTTCTTTGAATAGTTCCAAGGGCGGAAATTCCCATTTTGCCTTCACTATTTTGTCCCTTTCCCATTTTGCCCTTAAAAAAAATTATTTAAAAAAATTAAAAACTTACGTGGCCTTGGACACGGGCATGTACTAGTTTTTCATACGGGTGGGTGGGTGGATGGATGGAAAGCACTGTTAGAATATTAGCATCTTTATGATAATATTCTGTATATATTTCTTGTACATATCTCCTTTTCCTCTTGTAAATCTATTTGGTAGTTTACTACTTATTTGGTTACTTTAGATAAAACCTAAAATTATGGTTTTGGTATCCCAATCTAAGTTGTATTGTACTACCTATTTAAAGAAACCCCTTACCAAAGTTTCATCAGGCTAATTCATCTTAATTCTTGAAGAAACAGGTTTGCAAAAAAAAAAAAAAGGCCTTAATGGCATCCGCCATGGTTGCCCATGACACGGCTCATCCATTCTCGGTTGTCCCTCCTATGCCGCCTACAACAACCAGAAATGGTGGTCAGAAGAACAACCGTACTAATGAGAAGAATGGGGCAGGGCCCAGCAAAAATAGTGGTAAAGGGGGAAACCACTCGAGGGAAAGTGCTAATAGTCGTGGTGGTTCTCAGGGTCCATTTGACGGGTCTCTTCAACAGTGGAACCAACCTTGGCCTGGAAATCAGCCGTGGAGTAACAATGGTCAGCAGCCGGCTTGGGGTCCTGCGTGGAATTGGGCTTGGTCCATACCTCGATACCCTTATCCGACTTCGGGGGCCTAGTCTCGGCCAAACTCCTCCCCACGACAACATCAACCGTCCGGCATGTTGGGTCAGCGACCTCCTCAGGCATACGTTGCTGCAGGTACTTCTTCCCCTACGGACGTGGAATTCGCAATGCATACCTTCAGTTTGACACCTCTGTTCCCGTGGTACATGGACTCTGTGGCCACATCTCACATGACCTCAAATTCAGGTACTTTATCACCTTATTTTCAATTAAGCACTCATCAAGGCATAACTGTGGGCAATGGTCATTCAATTCCGATTAAGGGTTATGGGCATTCTCAGATCACTCCTTCCCATCCCACTCTCACTCTTAAAAATGTACTACATGCTCCTAAATTAATTAAAAATTTAGTTTCAGTTCGTAAATTCACCACTCATAATTCCATGTCTGTGTAATTTGAACCTTTTGATTTTTCTGTGAAGTATTTCCAGACGGGGAGGCATCTCATGAGATGTGAGAGTAGAAACGATCTTTATCCTGTCACCACCCCAAAATCTAGTCTCCAGTTTGCTTTTGCTGCTTCTTCCCCAGTTTTATGGCACGAACGTTTGGGACATCCCATCATTAATATCATAGAATCTCTTATAAATAATAAATTTATAGATTGTAATAAGGTTAAGATCTCTTATGTTTGTCAAACTTGTGTTTTAGGTAAACAAGTGAAACTCCATTTTGTTCAATTTACTTTTAGTACTTTACTTCTGTTTGATATAATTAATAGTGATTTATGGACTTCTCTGGTGCTAAGTTCGTCGGGTCATCGATATTACTTGTTATTTCTAGACGATTTTTCTCATTATTTTTGGCTTTTTCCTTTAACTCGCAAGTCGGATGTTTATTCCACTTTCTTATCTTTTCGCACATCTGTGAAAACACAGTTTGAAAGAAACATTAAAACATTTCAATGTGATAATGGATGCGAATTTGATAATTCACAATTTTGGGATTTTTTTTAAACAATATGGTTCGTACGATGTTATCCCATGCTAGCCTTCCTCCCTCCTTTTGGCATCATACGGCACATATGGCATCGTACCTCCTAAATGTCCTCCCAAATAAGTCTGTTTACTTTCTTTCCCCTCTTCAAGTTTTATATCGGAAAAATCCTATTTTTGGACATTTACGAGTTTTTTGTTGCTTATGCTACCCTTTGTTTCCATCTCCTACTATCAACAAGCTTCAAGCTCGTTCAACTCCGTGTGTATTCTTGGGGTATCCTTCCAATCATGGGGGTATAAATGTTATGATTTTTCTACTCGTAAAATATTCATATGTAGGCATGTTATTTTCGATGAAACAAAATTCCCCTTTTCTTCTATACACAATTCGCTTCTGGATGATGGGCTGTCCCCATACCTTGTGGCCCATCTTGGCCAACCAGCCCAGAGTCAGGCGCACCTTGTTAGTACCCGGTCCGAAAAAAGGGTATTCCAAATACCTGGCCCGGTTAATTAATAAAAACCCTAGGGAAACCCTAACCCTAAAAGATTCATTAATTCTTCCGTACTGCGCCGTCGCTGTCAGCGTGGAAGGTACGCCAGTTGGAAGAGCCGATCGGCCCTTTGCCCGTGCATTGGCCGATCGACCCTTTTATTTAGAGCCGATCGACCCTTCAATCCTAGAGCCGATCGACCCTTTAGAGGCCCAGCCCAGGTACCGAGGTATTATAAATAGGGGTGCCCGGCTCCCCATATTCACACACAATTTTCTCCGGGAGAAGCGAGACCATACTTGCTTTAACCCTCAGTTCTTCTTTTTCCTCTCGAATCGCCAAGATTCGACCCCCAAGTCTTGCTACAATTGGTAAGACTCTCTTTTTAATATTCTTGTTCTTTATTATTGTCTTTATTATTATTGTTTGCATGCTTAGTATATTTTAATTGCTTTATTTCTTGCTTATGCCATATATGCTAGATTTAGGGTTGTTTTAATATATTTAATTGTTCATAGCCGAGGATGATCTAAGGTTTCGCCCTAAGAAAACCAATGGATCTAGGAACTATTTCTTTCCTTCCACCTTAGTGATAATTGTCCCATAATCAACAATCCCCCAAGGATGAACGTTGATTAGTGCACCTTCCGAGGGCCTAACTCAAAGGTTCTAGGGTGTGATCATCAATTAATTCTTTCTCTCCCCTCCTCCTTATGCATGATCCCGTTTCTTCTATCTATTCCTGTAAACACCGCACACAACCAACACCCCACATGCTAGAAAGACCGATTCGTCGGGCAATAGGAGTGATAACGTTTCTTCTTCTGTTGTAACTTGACCCCCGAACCCAATTAACTGTTTAGCTTTTTTTTCAAAGCTTTGGGCTATATCAAAGTGGCGTGGCAACTCTCAAAATTTAAACTAATATTTTAATATGGTTTAAAGCGAGTGTCACTAGATGAATATCCCATTTCGGTCCAACATTTTCATGATTAATTATTTGAAACTTCCGAATGCGCGTTGCATCGGGACGGGGTATTCACAGTGGCGACTCCGCTGGGGACTGTTTTGAAACTTTTTCAAACTAAGTGGGTCAGACTTTCGTTTTCTTGTATGGTGTTGTATTTTTCGCTTTCTTTTTATTTTCTTTACTCTTAACTGTTGCATTGCATGCATGCATTTCATGTAAATAAAAATCTTTCTCTTTTTTCTCTAAAAAGAATTAGACTCCTCTACCTCACACTACCACTAGAGTCCGTGTCACACTGCACAGACACCCTTTTACCCTTCGGAGAAGCCAAAGTGCGGGAAGTGTGGTGATCATGTCGCCTCCCTTCCGAGTCTCACTTGGCCATCCACTCATCAGTGCGCTTCGGCTGCACGGTGGGAACCTAAAACCTAACCCTTGCGTCACCCACTTTTCTAGGAATACACTCCATATGACCGGTTGGTTTGACTAGCTTTTTTATATAGACAATTAATGGGGTCTTTATGCTAAGTCACCACGAACCAATGATAAGTCAAGATCTATCGAGAGATTAAAAGCACTAAAAAATTGATTTCCTTTCAAAGGACGTGCTATGTGAGAACGAGTTATATATTGTTAAAAGATCTTGACCTATCATTGGTTTGCGGTACTTTTCATAAAAATCACATTATTTGTCTATACGAGAAGGTTAGTCGTTAGGATTCACCACTTTAGGATATTTAGTTAGTTGCGAAAAGGGGTATCCCTTCCAACCTTTGTAGGACTAAAATGTACAAAGCTTTTGTAAATAAAAATTTCAAGCTAGTACACTGCATTGAGTCAACCCCTCTCCTAAAACCGAGTCTTTTCTGATACTTCCGCAGAGCTAAGGTCGGGCCGCGTTCTTCATTCAACAATGACAACCTTGCCTCCCACTACTCCAAGCGCACCTGCTGCCTCTGCAACCGGCTCTACTCCAGTCACTTCAATGGAAGGTCCTGCCAACCCCGACTTCAATGACATTCCGCCTGCTCTGCACGCCTACTTTGCCGGTTTAACCATGAGGGTTGAGAAACTTGAAGAGCAGAATCGCACTTTGAAGAACCATAATCAAGAGCTGAAGGATCATTTTGTTGAGGAACTCAGTAAAAGGGGACACAAGGTTATCTTGATGGGGAATGAAGTAGTCGATGTTGAAGATGAAACTGTCAATGCTCCTAATCCCGCCAATCCCAATGCACCTACCTTCCCTCTACCCAACTATGTTCCAAGCAACTACAATAATGTTCCACCACCTGTCATGTATGGGAGCTCAAGCAAGTCCAAAAGACCCTATCAACCTCCTGCCAACACACCCAAGGACCACTTTGCTAATCTACCCCCTCCCACTTTACCCTTCAATTATTCCGGCCACCATATCCCTACCTACTCCACCTCCCCTACCATCACTCAACCCCCAGCCATGCAGAACTCCAACATTGCTACAGACCCGACTGTGTTAGCGTTGATTGAACAAGTGAAGGCATTGGCCGAGCAAATGGGAAAGCAAGGTGTGTCCCCCATCAAGATGCTTAATCCGAGCAAAGTTGCACCCCTACCTCAAGATTTCAAGATGCCCAAGATGGCTATGTTTGGAGGAGTTACTTGCCCGAAGACACATTTAGACAGCTATACGTTGGCGATGAGGGCCAAAGACTGTACACCTGCGGAGATGGCGAGAATGTTCCATAGCACATTGGAAGGGGCTGCTCTCCGTTGGTTTACGAAGTTGAATGAGGAGGAAAGGGACACATGGGACAAGGTTAGTAGGGTATTCTGCGAAAAGTATCAAGCAAACATGGATTGGCAAGTGAATAGAGCTGATTTGGAGCACACGCTTCAAAAGAATGGAGAATCGATTTATGACTTCTACAAACGTTGGAATGATAAGTTGAGCGAAATTCAGTATCCGCCCAAGGAGAATGAGCAGAAACAGATTTTTTACAAGTGCTTGTTGCCCGGACACAAGTTGGCAGTTGGTAATGGTTACTTTCCCAATCTTAGGGAAATGGTGGATTCGGGCGTACGTTATGAGAGTGGCATCACCGGAATCGCTCCACCAAAGGACACTGGGGCTGCTAATAATTCATTCCGCTATAGAGCTCCCACAAATACCGCAGCAAAGAAAGAGTCCGTGGGGCAAGTAAATTATGTACAAGGGGAAGCTGCTTTTGATGTTCAAGCTGTAATGAGGGGGAATAACAATGTTCACCGCGAGAGGGATGTGTTTGACGATTTTGGAATGCCAATGGGCAAGGTTTTTGAAGTACTAGTAAAGAAGGGCTTGGTCAAGCCGCTTGAGAATTATGAACCGATAAACCAAAGGGAAGGCTTAGATGCTTCTAAGTATTGCCACTACCACAAATACAAGGGTCATACCACTGATTACTGCCTTCAGTTCAAACGGTTAGTGCAAGACTTGATTCGGCAAGGCAAGGTAGAGAAGCCGAAGTCTCCGAATGTTGTGGGGAATCCTCTCCCTAACAACAAGATCCACATGGTGGAAGGTAATTTTATCAGCTTGGTAGAGATGGAAGATGCTTTTGAGAAGCTGAGTCATCCTTGAAGATGTATTCTCGGCTATTGTCGAGAAAGGGATTGTTCGTGCCGAAATTCTCCGAGTATGCTTTGGTTTTGCTTTGAAAAAGGGCTGCGAAGCTCATCATTGAAGGGAAGGTAGAAAATCCTAGTAAGATAGTTGGTAGTGATATTGCTATGGTAGAGAAAGACCTCACCGATCCGGTCAGTCTGTTGTGACGGACGGTGAGGCGGTTGTGTCGGTTGTAATTTGAGTTCAATTTATAAAGAATTTTCTTGTTATATCTTTGTCTTTTGAGGAGCTGTCTAGAGAAGTTGCCTCGTTAAATGGTGATTATGTGGAAGAGAGTCCTAAACCTCTCTCGTTGGCTGAAATTCACGCGAAGTATCGATATGGAGAAGAATAGGGTTAGTCTACTCACGAGGTCCGGAAAGGTGTATCAACCGGAAGATAAAGGGCGAAGAAAGTGTTTGGTCCGAAAACCGAAGTAGTGAACCACGATAAAGAAGACCCTATTCTCACGCAGCTGAAGCTAACTCAAGCCAATATATCCTTATGGTCCTTGCTAACGTCCTCGTATGCCCATAGGATGATGTTGGAACGAGAATCTTGCTTTGCGACTTTGGTGCCGTCGATACAAAGCCGGAAGATGTAACGCAGATGATCGGCAACATACACTTTGGGAATATCATTACATTTTCGAGTTGGACATGCCGGAGTTTGGATCGGATCATAATGAACCATTGCACATCACTATTGAAGTCAACGGAAAAAGGTTGCCACGTATTTTCATTGACAACGGTTACTGCGGTGAACATGCGCCTTCTAGGATGATGGACGTCCTTGATCTAAGTCCCACAGATTTGAGACCTTGATTCATTCCGTGCGAGATATGATTCTACTAGCCGGTCGGTGTTGGGAATAATCAGGTTGCCCCTTACTTGCGGGACCACTACTATGATTGCTTGAGTTTCAAGTCATAGACATACCTTCCACCTTCACCATCTTCTTGGGTAGGCCATGGTTGCATCGGATGAATGGAGTCCCCTCCTCATTGCATCAATGTGTGAAATTCCGGTCGGGCGATCAAGTGACGATTATTTACAGCGATACGGTAACATCTCAAGGAACAAGCACTTTGGGGAAAGCCGGTCCTACAGATTCGGCACGAAGAGGGTAGTTCAATGTTCGGCGGTTTTCGGCTAATAGCACAAGCACAAGTTTGCGCGGTGGACCTCACAAAGACATCGGACGAGTACGGCCAGCTATAAGAATGATGAGAAACATGGGATTTGTACCGGGGCGGGTCTTGGCGAGTCATCTCCGAGGACCCACGAAAATAGTGGAGGCTATTGATCACCGCGGCCTACCGAGGTCTAGGCTACGTCCTTACTCCCGAAGATAAAGCCGAGATGGAAAGAATTGAATACATCAAAAGGGTGAAGGCGCCCTACCAACGGCGAGAGATGAGGCCATACCGCCTTTCCCTCAATAGTTACTTTGTCAAAGAGGGTGAAGAATTCTCTTGCATGGAGTTTAGTGAGCCATGGTTTGATCACACGGGCGAGGCTTCGAGAAAGGTTTGAAATCTTCGGGGATACGAAGTTGATAGGTCGAAGGCGAAGACGGTTCTCATGGATCCACGTCGGAAGAGAGGCAAGGTTGTCACGATCCCGAGCCGGTACGTCATCAAGACCGAAGATGGGTTGGCCGATCGGCTAGGGCGGTATCTTTGGATGAGCCGATGGTTGAGAACATTGCGGTTTCGGAGGATGCGGAAGAATGGGATGGTCGAGAACCTATTGCGGCATTTGGGGAATCTGAATATAGAAGACGATATGGTTGCGATCATTGGGGCGAGAGATGGCGGGCAATACGGATCCAAGGACGTTGGTGACACCCATGGTTGGAAAGGCGAAGAATTGGTGCGTATTTGGCGGACCCGTAGCCACGAAGGAATACATGGTTGAAGAGAGTTGGGGTGATGCCTCCTCCCGTCGAGTCTCCCCTGATTCCCCCAAGTCCTCTGTTTCTTGAGTCATCTGTTTTGTTTGAGTCGATGTGTTTTCTTTTGAGTTTGAGTCGTCTTCCAAGTCGATGACCTCACGTCGGAAGACTATGAGTTAGTTGCAAATGTTGTTTTCCCTTTCGCTATGAATGAAAAACTAGATCTTTACGAGTATCCCCTCATAGCCAATCTTCTTAATGATAAATTAACTAAAAATAATGCTCAACTTAATCAAATTAACCTAGTTAATAATGACTCATTAGAAGAAGCGGACACACTAAACAATGAATACATTAAAGAAATTTCTAAGCAAGTTATCAATCAAAAGGAAGGTCGGGCCCAAGCTGCCGATGAGGTGTTATCACGTATTAATTTGGGAACGGAAGAAGAGCCGAGAGAGACACAGATTGGAAGCTTCTTGAAGGGACTGAAAGGGAAGCGTTGATTGAGCTGCTTAAAGAATTTTCGGATGTGTTCGCATGGTCATACAAGGATATGCCGGGGCTGGATAACTCGATAGTGGAGCACAAAATACCACTCACACCAGACGCCAAGCCTGTCAAGCAGAAATTGCGCCGCGTTAGGCCAGAATGGTCTCTGCAAGTTAAAGAAGAGATAGAGAAGCTCCTCCGAGTGGGTTTTATCAGAGTTATTGAGTATCCGACGTGGTTATCTAATATTGTGACGGTCAGTAAATCGAATGGCAAGGTTAGAGTTTGTGTTGACTTCCGAGATCTCAACAAGGCTAGCCCAAAGGACGACTTCCCGTTGCCCAATATCGACATGCTAGTAGATGCCACTGCTAACTACGAGGTCAAGTCTTTTGTAGATGGTTTCGCAGGATATAATCAGATCAAGATGGCAGAGGCGGACCAAGAGAAGACGGCTTTCACTACACCATGGGGAACATACTGTTACACTGTAATGCCATTCGGATTGAAAAATGCAGGGGCTACATACCAGAGAGCGGTCACAGCGTTATTCCATGACATGATCCATAAGGAGATTGAGGTGTATGTCGACGATATGATCATTCATTCCAAGGGGTCAGACGGTCAGCATTTCATTGATTTAAGGAAGTTCTTCGACAGACTGCGTGAGCACGCAATGCGTCTGAATCCTGCCAAGTGTACATTTGGGGTTATTCGAGGAAAGGTCCTGGGCTATATGGTCACCGAACGAGGAATTGAGGCAGACCCAAGGAAAATTCAAGCCATCATGGAGATGAAGCCACCACGCACAAAAAAAGAAGTTAAGGGATTCATGGGACGGTTACAATACATCAGCCGCTTCATCAATCAATTAACTACCATGTGTGAGCCGATTTTCAGACTGATGAAGAAGACCGCAAGTATAGATTGGGACTGGAAGTGTCAAGAAGCCTTTGAAGAAATCAAGAGATACTTGGTCAATCCCCTATCCTTCGCCCCGCATTCGGAGAAACCGTTGCTATTGTACCTAACGATGGCGATACGGCCCGTTGGGGCTATGCTTTGGCACAAGAAGCCAAGGACTCTCGGGTGGAGAACGCCGTTTATTTTGTTAGTCGAAAGTTGCAAGGGAGTGAGCTAAACTACTCAGCATTGGAAAAGACTGCAGGGCTAGTTTGGGTGGTTAATAAGCTCGAAGCATTACTTGGCGGCGCATCCGATTACGCTAGTGTCGAAGATGGATCCAATTAAGTATTTGTTTGACAAGCCTTCTCTGTCCATGAGATTAGCCAAGTGGTCGGTATTTGGGGAATTCGATATCACCTATGTCCGAGAAAAGCGATTAAAGGGAGAGCCATGGCGGATCATTTAGCGAGTTTCCAAGTACGAAGAACGGGGGCTTGAACCGGAATTTCCGGACGAGGGGATTTTTAGCATTGATACGGAAGAGAGATGGCAACTATTCTTTGATGGAGCCGCAAATAAGAGAGGCAACGGAGTGGGAATCCTTCTGGTTGATCCCAAAGATGAGCACACCCCTATCGCCATCAAGCTGAATTTTACAACCACCAATAACGCGGCTGAATACGAAGCTTGCATTGCTGGGTTAGAAGCGACCTTGGAGCGTAATGTGAAAGAATTGGAAGTATATGGAGATTCGGCTTTAATTATCAATCGAGACGTCTAAGAAGTGGAAAGGCTGTTGACCCCTACTTGCAACAGATATCGAGACTCATATGGAAGAGCTTGTTAAGCAATTCAAGGAGGTGACATTCCATTATCTACCTAGAGACAGAAATAGATTTGCCGACGCTTTAGCTACACTGGCTTCTTTGGTCGAGATCCCTCACGGAATGTCTGTAAAACCGTTCAGAGTTGGCCGAAGAGAGAACCCCGCTTACTGCTACGAAGCCTACTGCTGCGAGATTCAAGCTGACATCGAGGAGAACAAGGATCCGTGGTACGCAAAAATCTATGAGTATCTCAAGAAGGGTGATGTATCTTTTCTAGGTGACGTGAAAGCCAAAAGTTTGCAGGCATTGAAACGATTGGCCGGACAGTTTGTTCTACTGGATGATATGTTGTACAAAAGACACTACGATGGTCTCCTGTTACTCTGTGTAGACGCAAAACGAGCAGAAATGATCATGGAAGAAGTACACGATGGCTTATGCGGTCCACACATGAATGCCAGAATGTTGAGACAGAAAATCACACGGTTGGGTTATTATTGGGTCACTATAGAAGCCGACTGCATCCAGTTTGTGCGGAAATGTCCCAAATGCCAAATGTGTTCCAATTTAAACCATGTGCCCCCTCACGAGTTGTATAGCATGGTAACCCCTTGGCCATTTGCGACATGGGGGATTGATGTGATTGGCAAGATTACACCGCCGGGAAGCAATGGGCATTGTTTTGTATTAGTAGCTGTGGATTACTTCACCAAGTGGATCGAGGCAAAATCTTACAAGGTGTTGACTTCCAAAAAGGTGGCACAGTTCATTAAGGAGGACATCATGTGCAGATATGGAGTACCAAATGAGATTATCTCGGACAACGGGTCCCACTTCGGCGGAGATTGTGACGGATTGCGCGAGTTCAAGATTACCCGGCACAAGTCTTCCCCTTATAGGCCTCAGACCAACGGAGCAGTCGAAGCAGCTACAAGACGATTGAGCAGATAATCAGAAAGACGGCAATTCGAGGTAGGGGGCGCCGAGAAACTACCATTGGCACTTTGGGGATATAGAACTTCCGTTCGTACAGCTACAGGCGAAACTCCGTTTGCTCTGACATATGGGATGGAGGCAGTACTCCCGGTTGAGTTGGAAGTCCCGTCTTTGAGGATCTTATTAGAGAATCAAGTAGCAGAAGTTGAATGGCTCCGCAGCCGATATGATCAGTTGGCCACACTTGACGAGCGCAGACTCAAAGCCATGGAACACATCCGAGCCTATCAAAGACGGACAGCAAGGGCTTTCAACAAAAAGGTGCAGCCCTTAGACATTAAGGAAGGAGATTTGGTTTTGAAGCAACAACTTCCCAACAAGTTCAATCCTCTAGGGAAGTGGGCCCCTACATGGACCGGCCCGTATGTGATCAAGAAGATATTTTCGGGTGGAGCAGTTAAAATGGCAGATTTGGATGGCAATGAATTCAAGGAGCCCACCAACCTCAGCAAGCTCAGACGCTACTATGATTAAGCTCTTCCTCCCCCTCTAAATAAAAAAAAAAAAAAAAAAAAAAAAAAAAAAGCGCAAAAAGAAGCCCGCTAGATTGAAAACCCGCAAAGGGCGGTCTAGCAATAAAAGAAAGGGTGCGTTCAAAAGCTCGCTAGATTGAAAACCCGTAAAGAGCGGTCTAGGCAAAAGTTAGAGCAAATAAAATAAAAATCGTCCCGCTTCTATCTTCCCTTTCTAAAAATAGTAGCTTGATGAAAATGAACTACGACGACCTGAGCCCCTTGGTTCTCATTGTAAAAGGGGAACGTAGGCAGCCTTAATCGGCGCGGTCCAAAAAATAAATAAAAATCCAATCTGTTTTTTACTAAAGAAATAAACTTTTTTCATTCCCACAATCAATGCTTGATTACACTTATTTGATGAGTCTAAGCTCGACTATACTAATGACTAAATAACTTGCAAAAGAAACTAAAAAATTAAAAGACAAAATAAATAACTAATGTGTCTGCATATGACTGTGGGTGGATACTCGGACATATAAGGTCTACTCCTTGGCACTAGGCCCCTCATCTCCGTCCTTCTTCTTCTTGGCAGCTCGTCGAGTCGGTTTCTTCTTATTCTCTCTCTTAAAATAAGGCAAATACTTCTTCTTCAATGGGGGAACCTCCTCGATCGCCTTACCCTTCAACTTCCGCTCCATCCTCTTGGGAGGATTCTCCTCCACTGTGTCTAGAGAAATCCCCAAAGCCTCCTTGTCTCTGAGAAAACGGCTCGAAGATATGTTAGGAACCAATCTCCGTCTCAAGTCATACAAAGTCTCCCTCATCGGTCCCAAGTTTTCTTCATACCATGTCAAATAAGCATGCGACAAATGAGTGCTAAGGGTCCGCTGCGCAAGATAGGCTCGTGGCATCCCATGAGAACTCCATAAGCTTACCATCAAAACTGAAACACCAACGTCCATTGGAAGGACTTTGGCAGAATCATCAAACTCAGAAGTGCCCCAAGTTGGAGGACGGACCTGCTCCATGCCATATTGCCGAAGTACCCGCTCTGCATAGTAAAAGGTGGTAGTCTCAAAAGCTGGTACACGAATCAGGCATTGCCCAAGCTGAAGGCTCCGAATGAAGGAAAGGCCCCAATGCTGTACTCGCCAATGAATCCTATCAGTATCCACCTCCGCCAAATACATCTTCCACTCCCGTTCGACAAGTTGGAAGCGGATCAATCTTCCTCCTACAACCATGAAACCAAGGCCTAACACTCGAAGGGGGAATCTCTAGAACAAAAAGTCGATCCTCGAGCCACGTGGTCAGTAATTTGGCACTGCCCCTAGTCATAAGCGGAGCACCCCTAGCTATCTGAGATATACCATGAAGCGTCTCGCCCAAGAGAACCGGAATGATGCTCCTCCCCGAACGGGCCTGATCAACCATATCCAAGCATCCACTGGTAGCTACACCCACATAAGGAGAAAACAGAACCTTGGAAAATAAGCAGAGAGCCAGGCAATCCAAGGCAAAATCCGAGTCGAAGTCATCACCATGAGCAAATCTCCCCGGCAAATCACAGATATCTATGTCTACACCTTCAACCAAACCTCTAGCCACAGCTGTAGGGAGGTGCAGAAATTTGGCCACCCTTGTCACCAACGGAACTCTATCCTGTGGGACCGCTATCAAACTGACATCATCCCCTCCACACAAAGCAAGAAAATCCTCATAAGTGGGTGTAATCTCATTGTAAGAAAAATTGAAAACGTGATTGGATTCGTCCCAAAAAGCAGCGGCAGCATGTAGGAGATTCCAGTTGGGATGCATGGGCAAAAGAGACCAAACACACTTCACCCCAAAACGTTTATCAAAAGCATGACGGACAGAACGAGGTACTTTGGATACCCAAACGGCCAAATCACTCTCAAAATTGTTTTGCTTCTCCATCAAAACAGAGGGATGAGAATTCATTGTAGAAAGAAAAAAAAAAGAGAGAGAACAGTACGATGAAAGAGAAGAAAGAAATTATGATTGGTACCCGTCGGATAACAAGGGGATTATTTATAGATTTTGGGTATGGGAATCCGTGCAGGAAAAGGACAGTAAAGAAGTCCGTGCAGGAAAAGGAGGTCCGATCGGCCCCTTCCAGGAAGACCAAGCGCCGCCTTTTCAGCATAGGGCCGATCGGACCTATAATTTTGGGCCGATCGGACCTTTAATCTTGGGCCGATCGACCCTTTAATTCCCCAACTTCAACGCGGCTCAACAGATCCCAAGGCCCCACTTTTTGTTCTTTTCTTTTATTTTATTTTTTATCTTTATTCTTTATTTTTTATTATTATTTTCTATTTTCAATTTTTTACTTTACTTTATTTTATTTTGATTTGTCCTCGTTTGTCCAATGCAGTGTACAAAAATAGATAACATCCAAAAGTAGAAATGTACATAAATGGAAAAGACTAACTTTTATATATTAAATCCATAAACTAGTACATAAATCAGTCGCATACATCAGTGAGTCAGCATAAAATCTAGAGTCTGCATGCTCCTACTTTTTCCCTACAGGTACTACATAAAAATAAAAAAATCCTAATGACCCCTACGGGAAGTCGAGGCACGGCCGCGAGAAAATCCGGATGTCGAGCTACCCTCACCCCGGGAGCGCCGTCTCCACCGTGCCGGATCCACATCTACCGATCTCCGGGATTGGCAAGAAAGCGCCGCCACAAAGACTCCTCGCCAGACGGGCCGCACATTACTATGCCTCACCGACCGCACATAAGACTCCCGAGAGACCCGAGAAATCAAAGGGCGAGAGTTACATCACAATAAAGTATAAGTACCGGTATATGAAGAGGAAAGGTAAAAGGCATACCCCGCCAAAGCGCCACCGGGAGGAAGATGAGCACCCTCCACCTCGTCGGCTCTCGCGGGTGTCAAGTCTACTCGCACCTCCCCGTCAGCCATGTGCACATAGAAGTGATCGGGAAAGGGAGGCATATCCACTATCTCGGGAGGTGGAGCACCCATCTGCCTCGGGAATAACCGGATCCCGCTCCCCATACTGCCACTGGGCCTCCGCAGCAGCTCGCCGCACCACCCGCGGTGATCTCGTATAAAGAGCTACAAAATCTACGTAAGGCATGTCAAGGCGGAAGTGATGAGCGGGGACCCCATACAGTACTCCATCCTCCCTCGCAATCGGTCCGGATACCACATATTCTTGGGAGGATGCTGTGGCGCATAAAGTGGAGCCCACGCATGGTGCTATCTCGACACCCGCTCGCCCAGATACATCTCGTTGGCAAGCAATCCAACCAGCGATGCCCGCGGAAGCGTAACATCCCGAATCGGCACCAATGACCTCGAAGCCTCGGGGTCCAAGGGAAGAGTAAAAGCTCGTGTCTACTGGGACCATCAAACACAGCCCTCAAATCATATTCGCGAACTGTCTTCGGATACCCCTCAACCCGGTTTTCCTTCCTCCAGTACCGCAAGACGGGCACATCCCGAGTCTGGTCCCGTAAGGTGAACGGCGCAACGCCGAAGATCTCATAAACCCAAGCCTGCAAAAGACAGAAAAGCAGACAGTTACAAAAAAACGGAAAGACAAGTAACAAGTAAGAGGTAATGAAAATAACAAGAGTTAGCGTACCTCCAGTACAAAGTGGAAAGCATCGAAAGAAGAGGTGTTGGACCTCGAGACAGTGTCAAGGGCCCGGTACAGCTCAGCCAAGCCGGCCCCTCCCCAAGAAATATGCCGCACTAAGTCCAAATCAGACAAGGCGCCCAATAAAGAGAACCGGCACACCGGGCCCGAATTGGGAAAGAGAGCCACTGATAAGCCATACTGCAGGAATCCCGGACAAGTGCGTCCATCCCATACCGACCGACTCGTATCGATCGATAGCAGCTTCTCACAAGCTTGCATGCTTTCCCTGCGTCAACACCGAAATTCCTGCTCGGGCCAACGCTAGCGCCGAGCAGTGGATTCGACGAGCCTTGTCGAGTGTAAAGTCTCATCAAAAGGCAACACTACATCCGTAAACCTCAACCCGGTGAGGACGGCAAAGTCCGCAGGAGTGATTGTAGTCTCACCCCAACTCAGATGGAAAGTATGTGTCGTGTCCCACCAGAACTCACGACACACCTTCACCACCGCATTACACTTCCGGGTCTGACCCATCAGTGCAACCATATCAAAGAAGGGGCCCAACCCCAAGTTCCACACCATCTCGCGAGGACCACCCTCACCGGCTGGTAAAAGCGCCCACAGCTCACCAACCGCCTTAAGGGAACTACGTCCCTTCATCTTCTTCATCTGCAGGTAAACACAGCATCATTACTCGCATTTTAAATAAAAAAAATACTTTGCACATGTATCAATTATTATGTTGTTAAATAAAAATTGTACCTTCATCCCGACGCGGGATCGGAGACCAGTGGATCCATGAAAATTCAGGCCCGCGTAAAAGTCCGCCTGGTTGTGCAATAGAACGAACAGCCTCGAAGGCCGATAGTTACGCGAAGCTCGCCGCCTCCTAGCCTCGGCATTCCCGCCGGCGTCACTCCGGTCACTCTCCCCGGCATCAACATCCACCTCCTCTTCATCATCATCACCACCATTTCCACCATTCCCGCCATGGCCACCACCGTTGCCGCCATACCCACCGCCATCACCACCATGGCTGCCGCCGCCAGCACCACCATAACCGCCACCACTGCCGCCATGGCTGCCACCTCCAAAACCACCACCCATACCACCAAAACCACCACCCATATCACCAAAACCACCCCTAAAACTGCCAGAACTACGGCTACCCCCGGCGCCATAACCACTAGCTCCAACTTCTCCCCCATAACCATGAAAACCGCCTATACCTCCGGTGTATGAGCCCAGCGGTGAATAATCCGGTTGATTGAGCAATCGTTCCAAAGCTGCGACGTCGGGATCCATGGCAAAAGCAAAAATCTCGGCACAAAATCAAGTGAACTCCGGCGAAAATCTTCAAAGAAACTCGGCAGAGAGGAAGAAGTTTCAGAGAAAGAAGAAGAAAGTGAGTTGGAGAAGAAGACGGCACGCTCTTAAGGCCGATCGGCCGCTTTTTCAGCCAATGGGAGTCAAGGGCCGATCGGCCCTCCCATTTTGTGCTTCTTTCGCCTGATCCAATGGCCAAGATCTCTCCCTGGTGACCCCGATCCTCGTCAAATGGCCCCAGCCAATCAGGGCATAGGGCCGATCGGCCCTTCAGTCTCTAGGCCTGACGCGTGTCCTCCTCGGTCAGAGTGAGTTGACCGGTTGAATTATTACTCCCCCTTCCCGAGGAACTCCTCCTTTTCAAAATAAATTATCCCATTTTCAAAAAATTCCCCCATTTTCAAAACATAACCGTTTTCAAAAAACCTTTTTTTAAATAATTCCTTTTTTCTTTTTTTATTTATTTCATAAATTCCAAACTTTTTTGTTTAGATTAATATTTTTTCGGGATGACTCCCGCAAAAGTCAAAATTATCAAATCTTTGGGTGACTCCCCGTACAGTCAAATCTTTGGGTGACTCCCTGACGATCAAATCTTTGGGTGACTCCCTGACAATCAAATCTTTGGGTGACTCCTGACAAATCGTGACTCCCTGACAAATCTTTGGGTGACTCCCGGACGATCAAATCTTTGGGTGACTCCCGGACAGTCAAATCTTTGGGTGACTCCCAAATCGAAAACTTTGGGTGACTCCCGGACGATCAAATCTTTGGGTGACTCCGGACGATCAAATCTTTGGGTGACTCCCCGGACAAATCAAATCTTTTGGTGACTCCGTGCGATCACGTATCCTTGACGCCACACATCCGCCATTCTCGGGTATTAAACGCCCACTCTTTTGAACTACGACTTGGCTTGATTCCTTTTGGGATACGTAGGTAGCCCGGCGTGGGTCCAGCGACTTGACCTATCTGGTCATCCTTTTGCGACTCAGCTCGAGTCCAATCCCTTGCATCCGCAAGATCACTCTTCTTACCTCCTGAAATCCCTTTTTTCAGGACGGATCCTATTCTTTTATCGTCGACCCCACTTGTCTTACAAGAAGCGTCGCCGAGGGGCTACTGTTAGTACCCGGTCCGAAAAAAGGGTATTCCAAATACCTGGCCCGGTTAATTAATAAAAACCCTAGGGAAACCCTAACCCTAAAAGATTCATTAATTCTTCCGTACTGCGCCGTCGCTGTCAGCGTGGAGGGTACGCCAGCTGGAAGAGCCGATCGGCCCTTTGCCCGTGCATTGGCCGATCGACCCTTTTATTTAGAGCCGATCGACCCTTCAATCCTAGAGCCGATCGACCCTTTAGAGGCCCAGCCCAGGTACCGAGGTATTATAAATAGGGGTGCCCGGCTCCCCATATTCACACACAATTTCATACGGGAGAAACGAGACTATACTTGTTTCACCCATAGTTCTTCTTATTCTCTTCGAATCGCCCTAGGTTCGACCTCAAAGTCTTGCTACAATTGGTAAGACTCTTTTTAATATTTTTGTTCTTTATTATTATTGTCTTTATTATTATTATTGTTTGCATGCTTAGTATATTTTAATTACTTTATTTCTTGCTTATGTCATATATGCTAGATTTAGGGTTGTTTTAATATATTTAAATATGTAATAGCCGAGGATGATCTAAGGTTTCGCCCTAAGAAACCCAATGGATCTAGGAACTATTTCTTTCCTTCCACCTTAGTTATAATGATCCCATGATCAACAATCCCCCAAGGATGAACGTTGATTAGTGCACCTTCCGAGGGCCTAACTCAAAGGTTCTAGGGTGTGATCATCAATAAATTCTTTCTCTCCCCTCCTCCTTATGCATGATCCCGCTTCTTCTATCTATTCCCATAAACACCGCACACAACCAACACCCCACATGTTAGAAAGACCGATTCGTCGGGCAATAGGAGTGATAACGTTTCTTCTTCTGTTGTAACTTGACCCCCGAACCCAATCACATATTTAGCCTTTTTTCAAAGCTTTGGGCTATATCAAAGTGGCGTGGCGACTCTCAAAAATTTAAATTAATATTTTTAATATGGTTTAAATCGAGTGTCACTAAATGAATATCCTATTTCGGTCCGACTTTTTATAATTATTTATTTCAAACTTCCGAATGCGCGTTGCATCGGGACGGGGTATTCACAGACACATATGCATAACACAAAAAAAAAAAATCCGTCCCTACACGGCACACACTTTCACATATAACCCGTCACAAAACAAGGCACGTGTCACATTTTTTCACAAAAATTATCACTACACGATAATTTTTCTCATAATGTACATACATAAATAGCATACGGTACAACACACCAAAGCATGCATTTCATTAAAGAAGCACTTTATTTTCACAAATAAAAGCTAATCTACACATTTCTGCACAAAATACACATACCCACAATTTTTACATGTCCATTTTCAACAATTCATCAAGAATTTCACAAAAAGGCATAAAATAATAACAAAAAATTCAAAAAATGCGAAAAACTAAAACCTAGTTCTAGCATTCAAAAATTCGAGCAGGGAATCAAAACGGAACAGATTTCTTACCTCCCCGACGTTCGTAGAACGACGATTGTGCACCTCCGGATTCGGATACAAGACATCCGGGTTCTTCGAAGATGGAACGAACGAAATCCAATTCCTTTGAAGCTCCATCCGTTGCTCGACCACCTCTTGATCAAGGCTGACGACGACTCCTTCGAGATCCTTCAGCCATGGCAAGCAATTCAAGCAAAAAATCTTTGATTTTGGTTAACAATGGAGGATTTTCTCCTTTTCTCTCTCTCTGGTTTACGCCTGGAAGAAGAAGGAATGGGGAAGGGCTCGGTCATTTAAACCTGGTCAAAACCTGGGAACTGTAAAAAACCAAAGTGGTCCGTACGGACCTCTTTGCATCCAGGTTGGTCTGTACGGACCTCTTTGCAAGGGGGGGCCAAATTACTTTCCTGCCCTTATAATCTTTGCCCCCGGGCCGTCCTAAGGCCTTTTCCAGCAAAATCCAGTGCAGAGAATGGTCCCTAACCCTTCAAATCAACCACCGGCCGTCATCGTAAGACCGGTCCTCCCCACTTCAACGGCAATTCAACACCGGCCGTCAGCGTAAGACCGGTCCTCGCCCACTTCAACGGCAATTCAATCCCCGGCCGTCGGCGTAAGACCGGTCCTCGCCACTTCAACGGCACTAACCACCGCCGTCGGCGTAAGACCGGTCCTCGCCCACTTCAACGGCAATTCAATCCCCGGCCTCGGCCAGAAGACCGGTCCTCGCCCACTTCAACGGCAATTCAATCCCCGCCATCAAGCGTAAGACCGGACCTCGCCCACTTCAAACGGCAATTCAACCACCGGCCGTCAAGCTGCATGACCGGACTCCTCCGCCACTTCAACGGCAGAATTCAACCACCGGCCGTCAAGCGTAAGACCGGACTCGCCCACTTCAACGGCAATTCAACCACTGCCGCCGTCGGCGTAAGATCGTCCTCGCCCACTTCAACGGCAATTCAATCCCCGCCATCAAACGGGAAGCACCACCGGCCGTCATCATCTTGCCCACTTCAACGGCAACAAGTAAGCACCTGCAGGCAGTCGTCGTAAGTCCAACCTTCTACTCAACATGCAAAAACACAAAGGCATCTACGCCTCTCGAAGCACAAGGCAGCCACGCCTCCACAAATGCGGCTAGAAGACGATTCAAAGTCCTCGCGCATTACATCAACTGCGGCTAGAAGACGATTCAAAGTCCTCGCGCATTACATCAACTGCGGCTAGAAGACGATTCAAAGTCCTCGCGCATTACATCAACTGCGGCTAGAAGACGATTCAAAGTCCTCGCGCATTACATCAACTGCGGCTAGAAGACGATTCAAAGTCCTCGCGCATTACATCAACTGCGGCTAGAAGACGATTCAAAGTCTTCGCGCATAACATGAACCGCGGCTAGAAGACGATTCAAAGTCCTCGCGCATTACATCAATCGCGGCTAGAAGACGATTCAAAGTCCTCGCACATTACATCAATCATGCTAGAAGACGATTCAAAGTCCTCGCGCATTACATCAATCAAGTGGCTAGAAAGATTATTCAAAAGTCCTCGCGCATTACGTATCAATCGCGGCTAGAAGACGATTTATCAAAATCTCGCAGCATTATATCAATCGCGGCTAGAAGACGATTCAAAGTCCTCACGCATAACATCAACCGCCGCTGTAAGACGATTCAAAGTCCTCCAAAGGCGTGGCACCCACCGCAAATCGAAGACGATTCAAGTCCTCACAACTATCTCCGCCCGAAGGCCTTAAACCACCCGATTAGGAAAATCGTAAAATTTCCATCCCAGACGCCACCACGTCCTCACAATTGACCTCGGCGGTCACCACATCTTAGGACACCACCACGTCTCTACCACCGACCTCTACGGTCACACAACACTTCAGGCACCACCACGCCCACACACACTCACCAATTCACGACCTCCGAACTATGACTGTGCTTGATTCCCGCCAGGATACGTAGGAATCCTATCACTGGGTCCACCCATCGACCTATACGGTCACCTAGGACACCACCACGTCCTTCCCATCGACCTATGCGGTCACCCAGGACACCCCCACGTCCTCATCACCGACTCCTGCTGGTCACACAACACTTCAGGCACCACCACGCCCACATTCACAAAACACTCACCCCACATCTCGAACTACGACTGTGCTTGATTCCCGCCAGGGATACGTAGGAATCCTATCACAGGTCCAGCCATCGACCTATACTGGCCACCTAGGACACCACCACGTCCTTCCCATCGACCTATGCGGTCACCCAGGACACCCCCACGTCCTCATCACTGACCTCGGCGGTCACACAACACTTCAGGGCACCACCACGCCCACATTCACAAAACACTCACCCCACATCTGAACTACGACCAGGCTTGATTCCCGCCAGGGATACGTAGGAATCCTATCACAGGGTCCAGCCTATTGACCTAAACGGTCAAACAATAGGACACCACCACGTCCTCACACTGACCTCCCCGGTCACTTCCTCTCCCTGCACGCGATCCAGATTAGGACCCTTATCTTATCGGCGACCCCACTTCTTTCATAAGTGACGTCGTCGAGGGGCTTCTGTAAGTACCCCAATCTGGATCACCCCCTTTCAAACACACGGGAAACACCGCAGACTCATCAACGCAGTCTCGGAGACCTCTGGCACTCAAAACCCTCTCAAAACCCTCTCAAACCCCCAACCAAACCAAGGAAGGAGCCTTCCTGGGATAAAAAGGGACAAAAGGACCTTTTGGGAATTTTCAGAAATCGTAAGCAATTAAGGTCCGTACGGACCTCTTTGTTTCAATGATTACTAAATCCCCTTAAAGTCCACAATATTCCCTCAAATCCCTAAGAAATGATTACTTCCTCGCAGAGTTGGTCCGTACGGACCTCTTTGCATGCAAGATGGTCCGTACGGACCTTATTGCTCAGGGGACACCATCATTCCAGAATATTCACCATCATTGCAGATTCCCTCAAATCGAGGAAATCCAAAATTCTGGATAACCAAGAAGGTCCGTACGGACCTCTTTGCTCCGAAATTTTTACTATAAATAGAGGGCTCCCCCTCCTCATTTTCACACACCTCCCTCTTCTTTCTTCCTCCCTTAGCCTTCTGGCTCCCCTCTAAGTCCTCTCGAGGCACTCCCGGCCCCTTTCGGATTCTTCCGAGGCCTTCCGAGCTCCCTTGCGGTGCTCCGAAGCCTCCCCGAGCGCTCCCGAGACGCTCCCGCGCTGCCCCGAGGCACTCTCGAGGTACTCTGAGGCCCCTCGTGGTACTCCGAGGCCTTGCCTGGTCTTTCCACGGTGTCCCGGCTCTTTCCGAGTCAAACCGACGATCCCAAACCACGCCGAAACTCTGCCCGAGTGACTCCTGCCACCACAACGCACGCCGAACCTCTGCCCGAGTGATCCCGACGATCCTCACGCACGCCGAACCTCTGCCCGAACGCAGCCTACAACCTCAACTCACGCCGAAACTCTGTCCGCAGACAACCGGTCCCTCCCGAAGCAACCCCGATCCGTACCGGAACGCTACTCCGACCTCAAACACCATTCCCCAGCGGAAGACAGACACGAACCAACATTGGTAAGGTTTCCTTCCTACACTATTTCAATACATTTCCATACATAGCATACAATGTAGATATCCGATACAGCATGCATTTTTAAAAAGCACACACATACACACACACAACATTTAAAGGATATTAGGGGTATCCGAAAGACTCGTTTTACGAGGCTACTCGGGTGAGCTCTAATATTCTAATATTCTCTTCCCGGGGAGTCATCTGACCTCCGAACTCAAAATCTCATCACACAAAAACAGTTTAAAATTATCTTTAAACTGATGCCCTTTTTCAATGTTTTGGGCTTAATAAAAACGGCGTGGCGACTCTACAAAAACAAAAACGGCGAGACACAACCGCCGCCAACGCGAAAGATGCCAGATGCCGGGGCTGCGAAGCCTGCTCGGATCCGGGTAATTTCACCTCCGTCCCACCAATTACTTCACCCTTTTCCTCCGGCACGAGAATTATGGTAATGGGAGGGAAAAAAAAATGTTGTGAGTGTAATTTGAAAATAGGAGAGAGAATTAGTGGAGGGAATAGTGAATTTGAAAAGTGTTGTGAGTGTAATAGTGTTTTAGGAGAGAGAATGAGTGGAGAGAATAGTGAAGATTCTTTGCCAAAAAAGGAAAGGTAAAGCTTCTAACGGGACGCCCTTTTGGGTAATAAGTGAAGCTTTTATTGGGACGGAGGGAGTATATGGTAAATAAATAAAATTGATTTTCTCACGTTACTAAAATGGTAAGTGATGTAGTTAGGGTACATAATTAATGGTATACTCTTTTTTTATAGTGTTAATGAATTCTAAGCATGTTTTAATAAATTTCGTTATTTTAAAAGATGTCATCAGGTATTTTAAAATAAACTCTAATTATTGTTATTAAAGAGTAACGGAATTCGAAAAGACTTTCTTTAAAGAAAATAACTGAAAATAAATAAAATCGAAAAAATAAAATAAAATCGGAAAATTAAATTAAATCGGGACGGAGAAAAGTCGAGGCTTGTGTTGGACACAATCTCCGTAAGAAGTAATTGCCCCGCACTGGTGCTAACGGTTACTAACAATCTTTTCGTAAGACGCAACGACTTTAACTGTCGTTAATAGGATTACTTCAAATTAACGACTTCGGCGAACAAATCTGAGTATTTGAAACTTCTGGACTTGAAGGAAATTTATGCTTCAAGATACTCTCTCTCTAATTTACTAATGATAGTTGGATAACTGAATGAATGAAATTGACCATCCTGAAGGGGCTATTAATAGTTTTTCAAGAGTTCTGGTGACCATTCTGTAAAGAGTCACAATTCTGCCCGGATCAATCCTGGCCGTCGGATCACACCTGATCGAGGAATCAGATTCAGCGAACCGGCTCCGATCAAGTGTGAACGGGTGTAACACCCATTCGCTCCAACATGCACCCGGTTCGCACCCATACACAAATGGGTACGGATCCTATCAAGCGACCCAAGGCCCACGAACATACACAATCAGAAGCCCAATACACGGCCCACTTCACCTGGATAGCCCAGACCTTAACCAGCAACACGCCTGGGCCGAGCCACCTCCAGCCGACCTAATGCAAGAACCAAACCAAACCGCCTGAACCACTAGAGCCATGAATTTTGGAAATTTCTCAAAAGTTTAAGGCCCCACAACTCCTAGCGACGATGCGAAGTGTAAAATGTGTGCCTCAAAAGCGCCCAATGTCGCCTTCGCGCTTGTGGTCCTATTTGAGCTAGTCCAAAACTAGCACAAATGGGTCACTCCTTGCATAGTTGGCCCATGAACCACTAGGTTGCATGGTAGGAGGGTAACACTTGATTGTTACCTCCTTGAAGTCGATGAGTTTATAAACTCAACTATTTTTTAGTTTCTAGGCAATGTAGGATATGACTTTCCATATTCACAAACTCTTCATAAACCCATTTCAAATTACATACTTTGAGTATTAATTTCTCATGCACCACAATTTGGTTTTAAGAGAATTAATACATCTTATTAATCTACTCGAATGTAGATTATAAATATGTGATTTATTTTTCATTTACACAAAATGAAAATACATTTAAAATTGGTCAAAATTTGGTCAAACCTATATGTAAACGAAATTTCCAACAATTATTTACGTAAATGTCACCACTTATTTTAAAACAAGTTTCATTTATTTACATATAAATGAAATCGCACATTTTGAAAATCCATTTTTTCTCAGATTTTTGACAAAAGGTTCGATCCACTATTAACAAGATTATTCATTAGAGGTACCATGTAAATATTTTATATCTAAAATGGAAAGCTTGAAAAAGAGAATTTATTTTTGGGTCAATTACCAAATGATCCATAAAAATTAAAGGAAATTATATCTATGCCACTCATTTAATGATGTGACACAGGTGGACACTCCCCTTTCCGCCCCCTTTCGCTTTCTCTCTCCTCTTTCTTTTTTCCCTTAAAACTTTAAAATGAAATATTTTATGATTCTAAAGTCAATTAAAAAAAATCTGAAACCACCGTTGTATTCGTATCGTCAAAACGAATCAAACTAGTAGTATCAATATATAATATGGAGCAAATTTGAGAAGTTCACAAGTTGTTTCAATTTCACAGCTTGTTTTTTTAGAAGTTTACAGTTATTTTTCACAATTGTTCCAAAAACAACTAAGAAAAGTTCACAATTAATTTTGCTAAATTCATAATTTCTGCATGAAAATGGCTACCATTTGCTTAATTCATAATTGTTTTTTGTTAAGTTCACAGTTGTGTTTTGTTAAGTTCACAGTTGTGTTTTGTTAATTTCACAGTTGTGTTTAGTATTTTATAACCTCTATTTTTGCAATTTTATGAGATTATGTAACATATTTGTTAAGTTTACAGTTGTTTTTAGTTAAGTTCACATTTGTTATTAGTGTTTTATGGCCTCTATTTTTGCGATTTTATGAGATTATCAGACATATTTGTTAAGTTAACAGTTGTTTTTAGTTTTTTATGGCCTCTATTTTTGCAATTTTATGAGATTATTTGATATATTTTTTAAGCTCACATTTATTTTAAGTTAAGTTCACAGTTGTTATTAGTTATAGCCTCTATTTTTGTAATTTCATGAGATTATTTAACATATTTTTAAGTTCACATTTGTTTTTAGTTAAGTTCACAATTGTTATTAGTGTTTTATAGCCTCTATTTTTGTTATTTTATAAGATTATATGACATATTTGCTAATTCTCAGTTGTTTTTAGTTAAATTCACATTTGTTTTTAGTGTTTTATAGCCTCTATTTTTGCTATTTTATAAGATTATTTGACATATTAATTCAAATTTTTTTAGTTAAGTTCGCAGTTACTTTTAGTTTTTTGTGATATATATTTTTTCTATTTTTGTTAATTTTGGTCCAAAATAATTGGGTGAAAAGCATTCAAATTCCTTTTTTATTCCCTTATTGAAACTTGTCTTATATTATTAATTGATTGATTATATGTGTGAAGTAAGAGAGGGGAAATAAATAAAGGTAAAGTTAATACTATAATCATTAAATTGCAAATATAATTGTATTTATTAAATTGATTGAAAACTCAAAAAAAGTGACTGTTATTTATGTAACTGATGTGAATAAATAAAATGTTATCCAAGTGTAAAGCAAGGCACGAATACCATGGCTGACTCAGCAACAAAGTAGCGTATTATGTGGATAAGTCAACTTTAACATTCAAACCACCGTATCGCCATTTTGGTGTCAAGCGACTTAGAAGGAACATGAGGACAAGCTACGAGGGAGAGAAGTGAGATCATTAATTATAGCGAGATGGTTATCTCGCTCAAATCATAAGACATATCAAATGGATCATGGGTCAAAATGGAGAATATGCGAGATCATTATATACGGCGAGATGGGAATCTCACTCACTTTCCTAAGATCCCATTATGGAGCAAGTAAAGTCCGACGAGATGATCATTCTAGGCGAGATGGGGATCCCGCTTAATAGGTATCTGAAATTTCATTAAATGCGGCTCAATAAAGGGGGGACACAAATTAAATGTTAGCATTAAATAAGACAAGCGGCAGCTACTACTGTAGGCGCCCCAAAATCCCATAATACGAGGAAAAGTCGACTAAAGTTGGTGGGAGCTAATCAGAAGGATCAGATCAACATATAGTATCATGATATCACCCTATCACCTATCTTCTTATCACTTTATCATTGGAATAGGGTATAAATACAACCTTCATCTTGCAAGTCCACTAAGACATTTCTTCTTACTCTCAAGCCCTACATTTCATTTCTAAGCTTATTCCATAACATATACTGTTGGTGTTATGCCCTAGGTTGATAATTATTACGACTGATTATCAATATCGTTATGTAATCGTCTTTACCATTTATTATAGAGACTGCTTATTTGGATTATTATATGTTTACATGTTTATTATAATAATCTGTGTCCCTAGTTATTATGAATAACTAGTATAAGTTGGTAATGGATAATCATAGAGATGATTATATGCATGGGGATGCACATTACACTTATGGGTAATTGTTAGAGAACAAGGTACTAGACAGACCCATTTATGAGATTTATGACATGGTCAATATATGTCATGATTAAATCTCATGATAGTCGTGTCATTAGAATCCTTTGTACCTGAGATTATCATCGTCTTCCACATGATGAAGGTTATGTTTGATGTAGTCTAACACTATCTTTAATAGGATAGCAATAAGGGCTATGTTGGCATGATTGTATTCATGTAGGAAAGAATGATAAGTCAAGATGGGATTTGTCCATCTCATTGAAAGAGAGATGTCTACTTGGGCCCCTCGATGAATAGTGTTGATAAAATGTACGTCCGTACTTAAGAGATTTGATAGAGATCAAACGCACTTGGATTATCAACATATTCGAAGTCGAGAAAGCATTGAACAATATGAGTTAATGTGGACCATGACTCATGTTCAATATGACATTGTGTGACAAAAGGATTGTAATATTGATCTGTCAAGGAATCAAGCTTTGATGTTATATTTAATTAGGTGGACATAATGACTTGCTAGAGATCACTTATGTCTTGTGAGGTTGATGTTTTAACTCACTACCAACATAAAATATAATTCCTAAAGGGTCACACACAAAGAACGGATTGAAAAATGGCTCAAAATTAGAAATTGGATGCTGGCAGGAGGGTTGTCCCGCGCTAGACAAGGTTGTCCCGCGCGAGACAAAGGTTCTAGACAAATTCCCAAGCAAGGCGAGCGACCGCTCCCAAGTTTCTGAATACTTGTACTGCGCGAGATACGCTATGTCTCGCGCGGGACAAGGTCCTCCAGACTCCGTTTTTGGCTAGGTTTAGGGCTTTTTCTCCCTAAGAGTTAGGGATATTTATAAAGTATAAATAGCCACTTTAACCTCAGCCAGATGTGACGAAAATTGGGGTTTGAGAAACACCAATTGATTGATCTTGATTACGAATCAAGATCAAAACTCCTCAGATTCAAATCCATATTGGCCATAGATTGTTGAAAAGAGTTTCAACAAGAGGATCATCTAGCAATCCAACAAGATGTAGATCTTGGTTCGTTCGCGTGTGGATTACCGATAGAGGGTGATTGCTTTATCACCTAAAGCTTGAAGATCACCATTGTTGATTCATCACCAAGGAAGAACAAGGAAGAAGATTCAAGTTTCGTCTATGATTCAAATCTGAATTACGAATCGGATACGAAAGACAAATTTGCAACAAGGTTAGTAAATCTATATTCATAGTTTTAATCTCTTCATGTTAGACAGATTCATGGCTAGGGTTTTGTTATTTGCTAAATCTTCCGTTGCGCATGTAACCCCAAAACCCAACAGATACTTACTCTCACACCGGCCCTAATGGAGATTGAAGTCCCAAGTCGCGAAATCGAAATTGAGTCTTTGCAGGTGCGGGTGAGACGGAGATACAGGCTCAAGAAGAGTTGGAAGAAATTTTTGTCAACCCAAGTTTCCCAGAGCAAAGAATAAAGATCGGAAAAAGTTTATTGCCAGAAAATCGGAAGCGGTTAGTGGAATTCCTTGAACAAAATTTGGACATATTTGCCTAGCAAGTCGAAGATATGTGCGGAATCAGAGAAGAAGTTACAGTTCATTGCTTGTGTGTGGATACAGAGGCAAAGCCAATCAAACAGAAGGCGAGGTACTTAGCACCGGGCAAGGAGAAGGCCATTCAAGAAGAGGTTGAAAAGCTTCTCAAGTCGGGAATAATTGAGAAAATCATGTATCCGACTTGGCTGGCGAATGTCGTAATGGTTTTAAAAGACAATGGGAAATGGAGAATGTGTATTGATTTTTCGGATCTAAATGAAGCTTGCCTGAAGGACAGTTTCCCGCTCCCGAGGATTGATAGATTGGTTGATTCAATGGCTGGTCACAAAGTTCTTAGTTTTGTTGATGCCTACTCCGGGTATCATCAAATCAAGATGGAATACTTGGAATATGCCAAGTAAAATCTACACGCGAGATGAAATGGAAAACTTGGAATATGCCAAGTAAAATCTTCATGCGAGATGAAATGGAAAACTTGAAATATGTCAACTAAAATCTCCATGCGAGATAGAATGGAACACTTGGAAAATGCCAAGTAAAATCTCCATGCGAGATGAAATGGAAAACTTGGAATATGCCAAGTAAAATCTCCACGCGAGATGGAATGGAACACTTGGAATATGCCAAGTAAAATCTCTACGCGAGATGAAATTGAAAAGTTTTGCCGAAATGCCATATTTTAAAATAGAAGTTTTGGTAATGTATCATATTTTAACAAAGGTGGGCGACATGCCATATATTAAATTGGAAATGGTTAGGCGAAATGCCATATATAAAAGGTAAAAATGGGCGACATGCCATATTTCTAATGGAAAGGCTTTTGCAAGATGCCATATTTTAAATGAAAACATTGGCGAAATGCCACATTTTCTAAGGAAACTAGGCGAGATAACACTCACAACTCACATATTCAGACAAAGGAAACAAGAAAAATAGTTAAATAAATTTACAATTTTCTAGCAAGGCTGCGTAAAGACAAGCCTTACTATTTCAAAGGGGGAATAGAGGGGTACGCACCCCCACAGAAGTTATTGGCTAGCATTTTTAGCACATGATGAAACAAATTTGCCAAAGAGAAACAGAAAGGGAAATTTTATAAAAAATAAATAAGGACATGAAAGTTAAACCAAACTAAAATAAAAACAAAGAACAATTGTTTGAAAACAGCACGCAGGCTGTAGGTCGCAAACCGCGACATCCCAAATTAAAAATAAAAAGAAAATTTGTTTAAGCTTGGCACGCAGGGCCCAAATAATAATAATGTTTAAGATAAATAAGAATCTCTTTCCCTAGAAATCTGAGCTTTCATGTTGGCGATCTGCTCCTGCACTTCAAACAAGACATCAAGAAAAGAGTAAAAAACATTGTCCATCTCTGCTGGTGGTGCCTCCCAAGTAGGGTTCCCCATCTCGCGGTCGAATTGGGCCAGCTAGGCAATAGTGGATGTCCGAGCCTGGCCAACTCTCCATACATAGGTTCAGAGAGCCACGTCACTACCTTATCTCTGGGAGCCCCATCCCCTAAAGCATTCCGCGCTGTAACAAAGGCAAACCGCTGAAGGAGATCAAAAGTTTTGGCCTCAGCGTCAAGGCGGAACAAATCAGAAGTTTGATATTCTTTCAATCCGCTTTCCTCAGTGACTTCAGCAAGCCGCTCTAATTCTTTGACGCGAGCTTGGAGACTAGCATTCTCTTGAGCGAGCTCGGAGTTGGCGAGATCAGCATCAACTTTGGCGGTTTCAATCACTTTCAGAGCATCCACAACAACATTCCCATCATATTCAAAGCTGATTATTTGATCGCGTAGTGCTTCATTCTCTTGCTCAGTCTTAGCCTTGTCCAAGAGAAACTGGTCCCATTGTTTATTCAGAGCAGCTGCTCCCTTCTGAGCATTGGCAAATTTCTTTGAGAGATCAGTTCTGGCGGCTTCAACTGATATCAAGTCTTGCTTGCACTTGCTTTTCTCATTCCTCTCTCTCTCTCTCTCAAGGGGTCTCTCCCAAGCAACCTTATCACTGGAAGCTTTCCTCAACTTCTCATCGAATTTTTCGATGACCTTGATGATGGTGCCATTCATCTGAAAAGCAAAGAGATGGAGATTTGCAAAGTCAAAAAATGGTAAAGGAGAAAATCTAAGCGAGATGAATAAGAAAAGAATAAAGGTACCTCAATGGCCATCTGGCCCAAATAACCCTTTAAAGAAGGAAGATCTTCATTTTCCAAGGAAGAGACATGATCCATGTCGAATAGCCTATGTAGAGCACCAACTCCAACTAAACTCTTCTTAGAATCACGGGTAAACAGGTCAAAGCCCTTCATCTTGGGTACATCTGCTATCTCAGCAGTTATCTTTTCAATCTCTTCAACATCAATGGGAAACTCAAATCTAAGCTCCAGCCAAATCGCAGCTCTCTTGACGGATTCAATATCAATGAACTTCCCTTTTTCTTTCTCAACATTTCGCTCAGTTTGGCAAAGTGGACTCAAGCTAGCCTCAACGCGGCTTCTTTTCATTCCGCGGGTTTCCAAACTGCCACTTTCATGAGAGTGAGTCTTAGAAGCCTCTTTGTTTGACTCTGACATGACAGCATCAAGAGTGCTTGAGCCTTTTCTGGCAGAGTCACCTCCAGCAGTCCCCGCAGATTCACTTCTCAGTGACTTACTTCTCGCGGAGCCAGTTTTGGCGGATTCAGTCCCAGCAGCTTCAACTTCCGCGACTTCAACTTCAGCTTCCTCATCAACACTCTTATCTTTATCGCCGCTATCGCCTTCCTCACCAGATTCCACGCCTCCAACAGATTCAGAGATGTAATTTTTCTTCTTGGCCCGTGATTTTCTTTGGGGCCTATCGGGCAAATGGCATCAGCTTTCTCTAAGATTATGGCCTCAGAATCTTTGCCATCAATAGTAGTGGGAATGTTGACATTTGCGGATTCAGGGAGTTGCCTTAATGCGGCTTGGCGCTCTTTGGCCAATCTCTTCTCTTCTCTCATCTTTGCGACATGAGTACCTCTCCTCGAGGCGAGATTCATTCGGTCAAAGTCTGCGAGATCAAAGTATAGGGAAGTTAGCAACTAAACATCAACTATCATTAAAAGAAAGCAAAGGTAAATATGGAAAAGGAAGGAAGTTCACTAATCAGATTGAAAATGGATGCAAAAACGTAAACATTTCCCTGACATGTAACGCAATTGGATGCAAACACCCCATTATCGTGAACAACCCAACCCTCAAAAGAAGCGGAATAAGCAATGGGAGTGAGGGGCTCCACTCCGCCAGTCAGAGAAGGCGATATCCCAACTTGCCTAAGAATGTCTTCATCTCGCAGAATCAGCCTCCATGAAAATAAGGCTTTGTTCCCTATCTTAGCCAAAGTCCTAGAGAACTCAGCTTTAGCGAGTTGTTCATCAGGAGTCAGACGCGATTTGATGCCAAAATGGGTAATCAAGGGAGATATCCCGATTGGATGCTGCCAACCGCGACTTGATGTTATGGAGATTGGGTTTTCATATAAATGGTGGATTTTATTGGGTCCAATGGTTATCAATTTGTTCTTACTGTTGGCTCTAACGGTGACCCTATGATCATCAACGGATTGAACCTTCATAACATCAAAATATTCTCTTAAAAGCGGGATGGTGGGTTCATGAAGGTGACCTCTACAGATGGCAATGAAGGAGACAAGGACCCTAATGGTATTGGGATGGAGGTCCATCAAGGCAACAGATAATTCGCCAAGGAAAAGGCTGAGAAAAGGGTCCAAGGGAAGTCACAGTCCAAACCTAAACTGGGAGGGGTAGGCTATCACTATGTCTTGGTGTTTCCTCATTTCAACGGGATTTAGGGATCCAGTGTAAGAGGCGAGGTGGTAAACTGTGGGATCAATGTAATACTTGGCATAGAACTCGGTCCAATCAGCGGTTTGCGAGATGTTCCTCGCCACAGGATCCCACGCCACTGAGTGCGAGCAGCTGGCTCTGCTTGAACCTTGACCTCACATGTCACCCCCTCCTTCCTGTATCTGTTCGGAAAAAAATATGTTAACATCATTCTTAGCTCGGTAATCCTCATCTGAATCATCATCACTCTCACTCTCCTCGCTTTTGGTCCGCTCTGAACTAAAACTTAAGCTAGAGCTTTCTGGCCCCAATGGGCACCCCGCCTGTTTACAAATGTGTTCACAGAAAGATTGTCTATCTAAAAATCCTAGCATGGCGACATGGGAAGATGGAAGGTTTGTGGGTCCTTGAATTTTCAAAGAATCTAATACTACTGTACCTGCACCCTCAGCAATTAAGATGGTGTTTAACTCAACTTTGGTCATTCTAACCCTTGATCGCCCTCTCTCGCTTATAAAAACCCTTCGATTTTTTGCATTACCCGAACTTGGTATCCATAGCACATTTTTTTACCCACCCCATTTCCATACGAATTTACAACTACAAGAATAATGAAAGGACGAGGATTACCTGAAAATTTGAGAAAGGAAGATCCCAAGAGGATTCCGGCCGTGCTCACCGGGAAAAATGGAGGAAAAAAAAGGCAAGGATGAAATCTCCTCTTCAAAACCTCAAATCAGTAACCAAACAACCTAAAAATTCCCTCCTGATGCTCGAATTTCACTATGCGTGGGTTTAATCGGAGTAAAATGGAGAAAGGAGATATAGATATGTGGTTTCGTGCTTCGCCGGAGCAAGGCTAATAGTTCGCCGATGATAAGAACGGGAAGAAAAGTGAGAAAAGTTAAAAAGTAAAAAAGTAAGTGGTGGGCCTCCCTATTTATATCTTGAAGATAAAAGGGCACAAGATGAAAAATCACCTTTTCAATTGAGTCGTCATAACCGTTTTGGGGAGCCAAAACCGTCATTAAATTCAAATTAAATTGGTCGGGGTAGTTTTCGAAAACGTGGGCAGTTATCACGAGAATGATGGCCCATTAAATGCTGTGACAGCTCATCATTTCAACACGTGTCAAAGGATAAGCGACATCACCAAATGAAGACGCGAGATCCACCTCGCATAAATCGTTATTTGCCGAAATCAATTCCAGTTTGAGATGGGCGATTTCATTTATTGGCGGAATGAAGTTCACAACAGAACCATAAATGGTCTCAGTTATAAACTGAGGGGCTACTGATGTATATAAATAAAATGTTATCCAAGTGTCAGGCAAGGTTGAACATACTCCCCGTCCGCATGCAAATGCATGGTAAGTTTGAAAATGAGTTTAGAAAATGAGACGGAACATACGAGCGCGATTTAGAAAAACATGAGAGTCGCCACTCCATTTTTAAAGGAAAACTTCGAAAAACCTTTTGTAAAGAGACAACGGGTTCGGAGGTCAGGATACGTTTTGGGAAGAAAGAGAAGTTCACCCAAAATGCCTCATAACGAGTCTTTCTAATCTAACATCCATAATATTCAACAAGTGTGTGTCATGTGTGAGACAAAAGAAAATAAATGCATTTTCTATTAATAATATGAAATAAATACAACTTGTGAACCACTTTGAGCCGGGTGCCACATCCCGAGTATAAAATTTAAGAACAGATTACAACTGGAAATTGACCTTTGCAAATGGCAAAGTGTGTCGCGGGACACATGATCTAGTCTGGCTAGATGTGTCGCGGGACATAGATAGCCATCTGCAGAAGCTTTATAAACTTGGCTTGCAGAATAAACAAGGAACATCTAGACCAAATTACAGAATATATGCATTCCAGAGACCACAATGATCAATAACCAACACTCAAGAGGGTGTGGATATGAGGGATCCACACTCATCTTGATGAACAAGCAAAAACACATAAAAATGACTTAATGACATGCAATAACACGAAAACGATCACTCATTCACAGCATCTGAGACTTATACAGAGATTTCATAATCACAATTCTCCAATACTCATCAAATTAAGCACGGATGCATGAATAAGAAAGGAAAAGAGAGAGAAGGAGGGAGGAAGAGAGTGTCACCTTTGTAGACCACAAATCCTATACCAAATTAGGTATAAAATCCTTCAGATTGTCAGCTCCAGAACCAGAATTGAACTCAAATGAATCGGATGTAGAAGTAGATATGTGGGATATAGAGAATTATATGAGAGAGAATTGTGGGTGAGAGAGAGAGAGAGAGAGAGGAATTGTGTGTGTTTTTCTGGGGTTACTGTGTGTACGCTCTCATTTTGGCAGAGTAACACTAAGGTGGCGAAAAAGGGATCCAGAAATGGGAGGAGGAGGCTCTATTTTATAGGTGCCCGAGAGTGGCATACAATGTCGCACGACCTTGTATGTTCATTTTCCAATGGCACAATATGTCGCGGGACATAATATGTTCATTTTCCATTGGCACGATATGTCGCACGACCTAACGAGACATAACTGCCTCTTGGCACCAAATAGCTGCCCATGAACCTTCTTGAGTAATTCCCTATAGGTCCAAAAGCCTGGATTAATGTCCTATAGGTACTTCTTTGGTATAAAACTTACGGAAGGTCCTCGGAAGTATCAGACTAAAATGTAAATGTATCAAAATGCCCCTAGTGCACTTTTATTGTATAAAAAAGACACTATACGGGTCGCGAGTTTGATTGGGGTACTCACAGTAGCCCCTCGGCAACGTCACTTATGGAAGAAATGGGGTTGTCGACAAGAAAGGATCCCAAGCCTAACGAGCGGCTGGTGGGAAAAAACAAAGATCAAAGTGGTCAAATGGCTGGACCTTTTGAAAAAGGATTCCTATGTATCCCTAAGAGGGAATCAAGTCAGATCGTAGTTCAAGATAGTGAGAACGTGCGGTGTCTCAAACCAAAGCGGTATGGATGACTATTATGGGGAAGTCGCCCGAAATTTGACTATTATGGGGAAGTCACCTGAAAGTTTGACTATTATGAGGAAGTCGCCCCGAATTTGACTATTATGGGGAAGTCGCCCGAAAGTTTGACTATTATGGGGAAGTCACCCGAAAATTTGACTATTATGGGGAAGTCACCCGAAAATTTGACTATTATGGGGAAGTCACTCGAAAATTTGATTATTGAGAAATAGAATTGAAAATGCTAGGGGCAAAAATGGTAAAACAGACCACAGGGGCAAAACAGTAAAACAGGCCACAGGGGCAAAACAGTAAAACAGGCCTCAGGGGTAAAACAAGCAACCTGGCAAGGTGCGTCGCGCGACCTAATAAGCCAGGCGGCCAGGTTTATTTAGGTCGAACCGTTCGACATTTGAAACATAAAATAGAGGGAATTTTCGAGAGAAAGAGAAGAGAAAAGGAGAGAAAACTAGGGTTTTGACCAAAAATCATTGTCAAACATTGTGAAATCATGCCTCCTCGTCTACGTCCAACGAAGAAAGCACAAAAACATGCGGAGTTGGCCGACAAAAGGAAGAAGGTGAAGAGGAATCACCGACCGTTCTTTCCTTAAACTCCGCGAGGGCAATTCTACCCATGAGTGGACAAGCATACCTCCGTTGGTAGAAAATCCGCGGTATGAATCCTACAAAACTTGTTAATCATTGATTTGAATTTTTGGAAAAAATAAATAAATTGCATGTTTAGGGTAATCGACAAAAATATGAAATTGCATGTATATGATGGTAAAACTGCCTGAATTGAGCTAAGAATTATGAATTAAACTAATTTTGTTAAAAAAGTGAGACGGACTTAAAAGAACAATTTTTCAAAGAAAATGGGATGGACCCGAAATGATTATGATTGATTTTGCAAAGAAAGTGGGACAGACACAAATAAATAACGATTATTTTGTGAAAAAAGTGGGACGGACCCAAAGAAAATAACAATGAATTTTGTGGCAAAGGTGGGACAGGCCCAAAGAAAATGACAATGATTTTTGTTTTGTGAAAAAGTGGGACAGACCTGGAGAAAGTAATAATGATTTGTAATTGACTGAGATAAGCTTTGATACATGTGTTGTGTTTACCTGCAGGGATTATGCACGAGAGGATTACCTGAGGTGATTGGTCATCTCTGGAGGAGCTTGCCAGGAAATGTAGATGAGGCAAATTCACCCAAGGGCATGGTGTATGCAGCTGGATTTGGGCATTTCTTTGATATGGCAGAAGTTATTGGGAACACCCAAAGGAGCGTTGAGCTGATGAAAGCTTTTCGCCAGTTCTGATGGGAGACTACCCATTCCTTTCACTTTACTTGGGGAGAAGCCACAGTGACTCCTTATGACTTTGCGGTCATTACGGGGTTGCCCTTCACAGATCAGCCCATATATACAGCTGAGCCCGCACCTCTTGCTGAGGATGATATATTGGGATTGGTCGGCTTCGCCCTTCAGGACAAGAAGGGGAATGGTTACGAGTTGAGTGAGATCCACGGGAGGATTGAGGAGCAGAGTCGGGCTTATCCTCCTGTTTTTGATGATTCTGCTGATAGTAGGCTCTGGGGTGAGAGATTGGCTAGGGCCATTATTTGGGATGGGTTATCTGATATGCTGTTTTGCAACGGCGCTTCTACGGCTCTTACTGCCCTTCTTGAGCCTTTGAGGATCTGGGGGAATGTGGGAAACCTGTCTTGGGAAGAAGCGGGGCTTGCTGAGATGTATCTAGCCCTGGATGACATCAGCAGGGGAGAAGCAAAGTCTTTTGACTGTTGTCAGATGGCTTTTGAGGTAGAATTTCATCCTTACTTTTCTTTGCACATTCATTCGCATCATCAGTTATTATCATCATTTCTGAACTGTCTGGTTTGTCTTTTTCAGGCCTGGATCTATGAGGTGTTTGGCGGCTACCCTTGGAGGAACAAGGATGAGTTCCCGGCCACTATTTATCCCGCTCTCCACCGTTGGACCAAGGATGTCCGGAGATAGACTCGGGTAGCGGGAGTGAGGAGTAGGATGATGGCCTCCTACGCTGATACGATGATGTTATTGAGAGGGGTCCCCAATAACCTCTCTTTATTCCCATGGGCTGACAGATACCCAGCTGCGCACCTGGATTATGCTATCCATCTGACAGAGTACCGCAAGTTGCTGGTGGGCTTGACTGGAGATGCTATGTACTTGACAGAGAGAGTGTATAGGCAACGCGGGGCCAACAGACATGCTTTAGTTCCTGACAATCCTCCGAATATGATGTGGTTCCCTTGCCATCTGGATGATGTAGATGAATTGATCCTGGGTGTGGGGGCCCATCAGTATACATATGAGGGGGACTATGCTCTGTATGTGGCCAGGAGGTTGCAGTCTCCTCAGGTCAGAGCTGGTTATGATGCTCAGAGTGTGGGGCCCTCGACTGGATTCATGGCTAGACCTCCTCTGCCTCTAGCATACATTGATTATCAGGGTGGTGGCCAGGTGTGGCGAGCTCCCATCGACATGACTCAGATCCATCCTCATCTGCAGCTCCTACGAGGCTCGAGATCCGTAAGTATTGCTTCCTGCCTCTTGTTTTCATTTCTGTTATCAAGATCTGTCTTCTAAAATCTCTATGTCTGATAGTAACAGGTTCCAACCCAGGCTTACAGGCATATGGCTCGAGCTTTTACAGGTGCCGTGGGCATGATTCACAAGTTTCAAAGGGTGTGAAGTATTGGAAGAATCAATGCCAGTCCCAGGGTTCAGTGAATGCTCCCCCTCCTGGTCAGCCAAAGAGGAAGAAAAGTAGATTTGATGCGAGTGATAGTGGATCGAGGATTCGGACCAAGAATCCCTCCGTGACTCTTTCAATCCCTAGCGACGATGACGAGAGCGATGATGATGAGAGTGATCTTGCTGATCCTTATGAGCTCGACTCCGTTGTTATTGATGATGTGGATGATTACTATTGCGTGGAGACTAAGGCATATCAGGTTCCTTCAGATGATCTAGATGATGAGTCCGAGGAGGATGAGGATGATGATGAGGAGTCGGAGTAGCCCCTTGATACGATTACGATCTTTTGATTATTGTACCCTACGGGAAACAAACACTCTACTGCACTACTTTATTTTATTCATTTGACTATGCTATTTTTGTTAGCACATCTTTGTACATATTTGAACTTGGTTATTTCTATCTTGTTATACATTGTTAGTTTTATTGCACGAGTCCATCTTATTTTGAAAATGGATGGGGTGATGATTGTATGGGGTGAGTGTGTTTATGAATTTATGGTTTGTATATGTATGTATGTATATGTGTCCAAGTGAACCATCTCCCATGCATTTGAGAAGTGGATGGATGATGTTTATAGCATAGACAAGTCGAGGACGTGCCCTGGTGAGTGCAGAGTACATCAGATTTGTTGTTGTCTGATGTTGACAAGGTATGTCGCAAGACTTAGCCTATCAGCTTGGCAAGGTATGTCGCACGACTAAAGCAGCTTAATGACAGGCTTCTTAACCAAGCTTCAAATTCATTTCAAGACAACATTTTTTTTCAGGGTAAGAATCACAGCAGCCCCAAGTGGATTTAAACATTAACTTCATCATCAAAGATCGAAACTTTAAGTCATAATGGAGCATTACAACGGAGAAATTGCTTCCCGAGAGTCTCAATTTCAACAAGACGTCATTGAACTCACGCGCTTCCATCAAAGACAACATCAGAAACTCATTGACAAGAGGTATGGCATGCCCTTATCTGGTCTCTGAAAGATGGGAGGATTGATTGGGATCTGCTTCGAGCTGCTTCGTACTTTTGGGATACTGAACAACGGGTACACTGCTGGAGGTTGTTAGACAGCTGAGAGGTCGAGGTGTCGATATTCGCCACATCCAATCTGGACTGGTGATAAGTGGTTTTTATATAGTCTTTTATAGTATAATAAATATGTTATTTACCTTTAAATTTGTGTCAATTGAGTATAATATAGCCAATTTTATGTTATATTCTAGATTTTATGCTTGTTTGGTATTTTTATATGTTTTACAGGTCTTAGGTACATTTTATGAAAGAATAAGGGGCTTAAAAGCAAAGCTATAGAAATGGGAAGGTCAAAAATGAAAATCAACCCAAAGCAGCAGCTGCTCGGCCGAGCAACCCCCTTGACTCGGCCGAGCAAAAGAAGGATAAATTCAAAATCACTGGAAAACTGCTGCTCGACCGAGCAGCTCCCTTGACTCGGTCGAGCACCCCCTGTTCAAGCCAAAAGGTGCCTTTTACAACAGTTGTGACCAGTCAAAAAAGCTCTGCTCGGCCGAGCAGATTCCTTGACTCGGCCGAGCACCTCCCCTATCAGCCAACAGGTGCCTTTTTGCAAGAGATGTGTCCCTAGCATAGAATGCCTATATAAAGGCTATTTGTACTCAGTTTAGAGGATCCGAAAATGATCAAAAATACATCCGGAAGGATCAGATCATACTTGGAATAGGCAGTAAAAATACTCTAGCAATCTATACACAATATTCAAAGTGTATGAATGATTCGTGACAAGTCTTTATATACTTTTGAAGATTGAATACAATACAAGATTATTTTCAGCCATTGTCTTCTCTTTACAAGAATAAGTATCTCTTCTCTTACTTTTATTTCTACTCTTACCTCTTAGCCTTTTATTATTATTTCAATGGTTTTAGTAATCCTCCATTTCTCGGAGTTGGAAACTCAATGATTTATATTCATGCTTCTCTTACATGTCATTTCAATTCTCTTCTTATTAATCTTAATGCTTGCAATTAGGGAGACGTCCTTAGTTGTATAACCTTAGTTGATCAAGTAAAAAAACATTGATTAGCGGAACTCTAAGAATTGAACTAGGTCAATAAATCACGGAAAGTAATTTAAAGACCTAGGGATGATCCTTTAGTGGAGAATACGTGAGAATAATTAGACTTAATGGATTTTGATTTATACGGTACCCTCGAGAGGTGAGTCGGATTTCCCGCGTGACGAACGGGATTACACTAAGCCGGACCCTCGAGAGAAAGGCCGGTGAGTCTTAAAATACATGTGCTAGTTAGCACAACTTAGCGTATCATCCTTGAACTTGGCACTTTTATCTTAAAACAATTTCTTCATATTATTCTTAAACGCCTGCAAATATAAAGACGTTCATATTTGTAGAACCCCAGTTAATTGAGAGAAGTACCTAGCGGAGAATCTTGATTAGCCGAACCATATAAAGAAACTAGGTTTCATTGATCACGAGAGTAGTTCAACGGCCTAGGGGTGTACTTTGAATGGAAAGTATGTTGACTTTCGATCTTTATGGATTCTTACTAATTGTGGTCTACTAGAGATAAGCCAGAAAGCCCGTTGGTGACAAGGTGGGAATCCCATAAACGGAAATCTCAAAGAGTTAGGGCATAATTAGTGAAGGATACAACGCTACTGTCTTGACCGTGAGAAGTAGTGTAAGCCTAATGTACCATCCTTGTTATTTTGATGAAAGCCTTTATCTAAAGCATGTTTATTATATATATATATATATATATATATATATATATATATATATATATATATATATATATATATATATATATATATATATATATATATATATATATATATATATATATATATATATATATATATATATATATATATATATATATGTTTTCACTCCCGAGAATACTATTATTATATGTTAGAGTAGTTTCTGTATCTTCCTAGTATTTTCTCAACAAATTCTTATCTCCCCCAATCATTTTATCTATATATTTATATAAAGACAAATATCATTCCAAAGTAAACCCTGTCTCTGTGGGATCGACTCGTACTTACACCCGCTATATTTCAATAGCCCGTGCGCTTGCGGATTTTAAAATAAACCGTTAGGTTTCGACCGAACAACAGGGAGAGATGGATATCGTACCATTGCTGTTGGTTGAGACATACCATGGCATTGATAGACTGGCAGGAGGATCTGAGTTCATGGGTGCAGGCAGCCCCATATTACTATCTTTATGGCTGTTCGAGAGATTACGACTGATCATGCCATTACCCGAGGGGCAGACAGTAATGCCTTGGGTGACAGGGCAGCGTAAGGTATTAAGAGATGCAGTTGCTGATAGCTGGAAGATGAGACTTGTTGATTATGCATACTTTAACCCTCCTAGATTAGCTTAAGATTTGATTGATACCATAACCTCATCTCTATTTTAAGGACTTTAGGACCATATGTAAAGAATCTTAGACTTCAATTTTTTAGCTAAGTCCATTTTATAGAATAGGATAAATTAGGCTTGAAGACTGGCTCAAGACTCGTTGGATATGAGGATGCAGTTCAAAGGTTTCAGAATGCACCATTAAAACCGCTTTAGCAAACCGCTCCAAGCATTTGCATTGTCGAAATTCCTTATCTGAAACCGCTCTTGATCAAAAGCCCATTTGCACCGGCACATCAACAACAAAGCCCGCTGCACCGGCACATCTTTATCAAAGCCCGTATGCACCGGCACGTCTTCAGCAAAGCCCGCTGCACCGGCACATCTTCAGCAAAGCCCGCTGCACCGGCACGTCTTCAACAAAGCCCATTTGCACCGGCAAGTTATCTTCAAAGCCCATTTGAACTGGCACATCATCAACAAAGCCCGTTTGCACCGGCATGCCTTCATCAAAAGACCGTTTGCACCGACAAATCTCCAACAACAAAGTCCGTTGCACCGACACATCATCTTCAAAGCCCGTTTGCACCGACACGTCAACAACAAAGCCCGTTTGCACCGGCATATCATCAGCAAAGCCCGTTGCACCGGCACATCTGCATAAAAGCCCATTTGCACCGGCATGTCTTCATCAAAGCCCATTTGCACCGGCAAGTCTTCATCACAGCTACAGGTAAGCACTTCACAGGTATGAAAACATATCTCTACCATGTTGTCCCTGGGTTCTCATCTCCGAACTACGATCTAGCTTGATTCCCTCCCAGGGATATGTAGGAATCCTTTTCCAAAAGGTCCAACCATCCAACCCCATCAGTCAGTGTCCTTCATTTGCCATACCCCCTGCAGGTCCGACAATTTGATCACTCTGGTCCATTTTTCCTGCCAGCCGCTCATTGGGCTTGGGATCTTTCTTATCGACAACCTCACTTATTCCAAAAGTGATGTTGCCGAGGGGCTCTGTAAGTACGCCAATCCAATTCGCGACCCTTCAAAAGTGTCTTTTAATGTAATAAAATTGCACTAGGGGCATTTTGGTAAATTCCCAGTCCATTCTGAGACTTTCGGAAATCTTTTTATAAGTTTTGTGAAAGAAGTGCTTTTAAGTCATTTTCCAGGCAAAAGGACCTACAGGGAATTACCTGTTTTGGACCTGTTGGGAATTACCTCGAAAGGTTCCAGAACAGGTCGTTGGCACCAGAAACGGTTACATGGCCAGTCAAGTCGTGCGACACAACGAGCCAAGAAAAGCCACAACGCAAGGTCGTGCGACACAACTCACCCCTCACCAGCAGCCTATAAATAAGACCCTCCCCCTCTCATTTCTGGATCCCTTCCATTCTCCCTACTGTCACTCTGTCAAAATCAACCCAGAAACTCGTCTCTCTCCTCCTTTCATACCAATTCAATCCAATTCCCTCAAATCACTCTCTCTCATAAACAATTCAACATACACTTCACATACACATATTGAAGCCTCAGAATCTAAGTCATCTGAGCATAATATCAGCAGTTGGAGCTGATATTCGAAGCCTCCTATATCTAACTTGATATAGGAGTTGTGGATCATCAAGGGTAACGCCTCTCTCTCCTTCTCTCTCTTCCTCTCTTATTCATGCAATGTTAATTGTTTAGATCTGATTATTAGCTTTGGTATAATGTAATTGTTTGGTTCTGATTATGATATGGCTGTTCTAATCCTTGGATTTGTAGATCAATCATGATTTACATTGCTATTGTGTGCCATGCATCATTTTGATGTGATTTAGTTCAATCATTCGAGATGAGTATGGATCCACCATATCCATACCCTCTTCAGTGTTAAGCTCTGACTTATGTAGTATCTCATATCCATGTTATCATCATGCATGCTTTGAATCTGTAGTTTCCTCCTATATCATTGCTTGTTATTGAATCATTTAGTGTTGTTTTGCTTATTCATCAAGATGAGGGTAGATCTCTCATATCCACACTCTTTTGAATGATTAAATGCTGATCTACATGGTCTATAGCATACATATACAATGTAATCTGATGTTTTAGTTACTTGATGTTTCTGTAATCTGAAGCTTGTAAAACCTCTACAAGGTGACCATTAGTGTCACGCGACACAACTGGACATGTGGTGTCCTGTGTCACGCGACAGAAGTAGGCCCTTCCAGAAGGTTCAGTTCAGTTGTAAGTTCTATTCAATCCTCCTTGTAATTGGGATGTGGCCTCCCTTATCAAATGGTTCACAAGTTGTAGTTCCTCAGTTTTATCAATAAAAGCAAAGCATATTTATCACATTTTAGTCTTACACATTTGCACACACTTATTTGAATGTTTTTGATGTTGAACATTGAAAGACTCGTTTACGAGGCGTGTTGGGTGAATTCTGGATTCTTCCCAACACGTAACCTGACCCTCGGACCCATTCTCTAATTTTCAAAGGTTTTTCAAAGTGTACCTCTAAACATGGCGTGGCGACTCCCAAAAACTTTTTCAATTTTCAGTGAGCGTTCATTCAGTGGCGACTCCGCTGGGGACACTTTGAAAACTTGTTTTTCAAAATAAGAGGGTCAAGCTTTCGGTCTAATTTAACATCCTTATCATTCATTTGTTGGGTGTATTGTTATGTGACTTTTATGTGTGCATGTACTTTGCTTGCGTTGATTGCGTTACTCTGTGTCTTGGTTCCTATTTTGATGTTCTGAGGGGACCATAGTCTTGATGATTGAATTGCTGGGAGGCTGAGGATTGCTCTATTTTTGGTTCTGGAAACTGACCTGCCTAGTCGTGCGGCACAACCTGCCATGTCTGTCTTGTGTCACGCGACGGAATTGGCTAGTTTGCAGAATTGTTCAAGTTGTTATTCTGGACTGTCCTTTGATCGGTTTGTGACTATTGCTTATTGTACCCTGTGGGATCCTAGGGTGTGAGTGGTGTTTTCCTTTTTATCTAACTAAAAAAAACCATTTTCTCAAATAACAGAAATAGTCATCCGCACACTACGTCACATAGATTTAGATCCCATTTGGTGCGATTGACGGCATCGCTGACGGTGATGTAGTTCGCCTACGCTTGAGCGCCTGAAATCAATCCTACCCCCTTAGTGCATCATAGGTGGAGCCACACTTTTTCAGCTTACCCAACGGTTGGTTTTTGACATAACATTTTCAAATGTACTAAAATGAATTGTTTCAAAACTAATAATAGACCTTCATACCTATCCCGAAACCTAGCACGTATGGGCATGTTGCCAACGCAACATGATTTCACATAAGGACATGTCGCCCCCACGGCATGTTCTAACGAGAGATCATGTCACTTTGTCAACATGTACCGACGAGAGGTCATGCCAGATTTTTCCTTGAAATTCTTCAGAAATACCCGTTATGCTGCCCAAATTTCCCAAGAATTTGGGATTACTCGTCCGTCACATAAATGCTTCAGTTTCATTTAGGTATTATTGCCTATTATTAATTTTTAACCAATGCATTTGGTATATTTTGAATAGTGTGTTCTCTAGGTTCCCCCGATGCTTAGATTGCGAGAATAAAGGCTTATCCTTTCCCAACTGTTTCTAGGAATTAAAAGACACCGATTTCTACTTGAACATAAATAAGATGTTTGCACTAGCCCGTCTCATTTCCCATTATTCCCTCTCCCATACCTTCTCACGATTCTTTCATCTACCACCTTATACACCTCTTTACCCTATAGTTACGAAAAGTTGGGTGCGTGCTCCCATTCCCCCGCGCTCGTTTAGTCTGTATTCCTGAAGTGAAGGCAGTTCAAATGTCCAAGTGGTCCTTATTTGATTTGAAATCCGAGATGTCTGATATGGAGAACAGTTTAGTTAGCCAGTTTGGAGATTCCCCTGCTTCGGGTCAGCTGAATCTGAACGATTTATCCATGGAGGAGTTGAAAGTTACTCTGAAGGCCACTTTGGTTCGTGAACATGAGGCTCAATTGCACATTCAAACCGCTAAGGCTCGAGAAGAGGAAACACATGCTAGATTTGTGGAAGCAATGCGTGTCCAAGGGATTGCAGCCATCCGTCGTGAAGATGGGGCTTATGAGGAGATCCCCAGTGCTTTCAGGTCTCCTAATCAGTTTAATCAGAAGGGACTTCTACCGTTTCCTGCTAATCAACTTCAGCCTCAAGGAGGGTTTTCTCAATCACTGATGGGTTCCTCTTATGCTTTCAGCTCGTCGCCTATGCAGAATCAGTATTTGGGACCAACTCAGTATTTGCCTGCTCGTGCTCAGTTTCAGAATCAAATGTCCTCCATTCCCATCGTGACTCCCAGTAGGCAAAGGGCGCCGATACTTGAGTTACCCCCAAGGCTGTTTCAGAGGAAGAAGGAAAAGCGGCACTGAATTCTGGTTCCTTCTGCTTTGGAACTACTGTCTCGAATGTGACCACGACGGCTGATTCGAACAATCTGTTTCCCGTGGAGAGTGCCCTGAGCTGCTTTTCCAAGTCTGGGACTCCCTTGAATGTGTACTCGTGCTGGACTGTGGTGGCAGTTGGTCTAGGTAGAGCTGTGATGTCGATGAACGCTCCCCTTATCGGATTGGCCTTGAGTCCTCTGAAACGCTTGAGGTCCCGTGCTAGCTGTTCCATCCTTTCTGTAGTCTCTGTGCTGACTATCCCTGCTTCTTTCTCATCTTCATCAGTTCGCCGGTCCCTCGGTTACGCCGGTTCCCCTGTCGATCCCCTCGGTCTGCTCGGTTCCCTTGTCGGTCCCCTCGCTCGCTGCCGGTTCCCTTGTCGGTCCCCTCGCCGTTGGTTCCCTTGTCGGTCCCCTCAGTTCTGCTGTCGGTTCCCTTGGTGAAGTAATGGGCGAGGTCGAAACTGTAAGGTCGGAGGTTGGGTGTACCGTTGGAGGTTCCTCTTTTGCGGGCTACTGCCTTGGTGCGGGCGAGCCTTTTGTTCTCCCTGATGTCAGCCGGTGTTGGCACATAACCAAGCCCCTGGACCGTGGTGCGGTCCTTGACTTTGATGACTTGGTGTTGGCCCTGTAGCCTTTTTCCGAGCCCCAGTCCTGGGATGAAGTTCATGAGTTTCATCATCTTCATGGCGGGAGGAATCTTGTCTTGAAACAGTGGAAGGTCCATGTTGCATACTTGGATATTGGAGGTCTCCAGAGTGAATCCAGTTAATGCCATGTCGTCATTATGCTTGATTTCTAACACTGGAATGTCGTTGGTGCTGGTCCCCTCGGTGGTGACGCTGTCGCCGTAGACTGTGGTTAGCTAGTTGCCTTGCATGAACTTGAGGCACTGGTGAAGGGTGGATGCTACGCCATTGATTTGATGCAGCCAGGGTCGCCCTAGGATGGCTGTGAAAGTGATTGGAATGTCCAACACTTGAAATTCAGTGGGGATCATCCGCTTGTCGAACCAGATATTAAGAGTAGCAACCCCGAGAACTGTACGGGAAGTAGAGTCATAGGCCTTGACAATGTGGACTGAAGGCTTCAGATCTGTAGGCTTGATGTCAAGCAGGTCCATCATCTTGGCGGGCAAGACATTCATTCCGGAACCTCCGTCTACCAACACGCGGGGAAGGCGACGCTCGTCCAACTGGACTGTGATGTAGAGTGGCTCATTGTGATCAACCCCAAATTTTGGAAGGTCCAAATCTGTGAAGGTGATAATGTTGTCGTAGTGGATGTTGCCGATCATCTGAATGACTTCATCTGGGGTTGCGTCCACGGGGACCATGGTACGGGCCAGACTTTCCTCTAGCTTGAGCTTGTGAGGATATGAAGATGTGAGCAGGGACCAAAGGGAAATGTTTGCCTGGGTTTGCTTGAGCTGAGTGAGGATCGGGTCCTCTTTCAGGGAACTTGCGTCTTCGGGCAGGCCGGGTTGCGGTTCTGGCTCCGCTGGCTTTTTGGTGGCCTTAGTTGGTAATGCATGGATTTGACCCGATCGGGTTAGAACGCTGACATCAGGCTTGGCTCCTTCTGAACAGGCCGCTCTGAGTTGAGCCATAGTCAGAGGAGGATTCCTCGTAGCATAGGGCCATATGTCTTCCCTCAATTCGTTGACTGTAGATGTGTTCTCGGGAGCTTCGGCAGCTTTACGAATTCTGTCCCAGGATACCGGCTTGGGTGCCTCCGTGGGGAGGTAGCCTACAGTTTGATGCATCTGTTCGAATGTCAGTGCGCAACAGTGGTTGACAGAACTGAACTGTGCGTTGTTGATCCTCCGGGGGAGGTTGGAGAGTTCTTGGTTCAGGCGAACAGTCTCCTTGATCTCTTCACGATATACCACGCTCCTTTCCTTCTTGCTGAGCATACTCGGGCATTACAGGTTGGGTGCAGCGATACTCGTGGTTTGCTAGTTTTCCTCCACTCTTGGCCCAGATTAACTTTCTTGCAGCAGAGCCTGCGTTTCTTCCCATGTGAGAATAGCCAATGCTTCCTTGAACTGCGTGCGGCAGTCTAGGTAAACCTCCATCGGGGAGAGCTTTCCCTTCTGCTTTATCTGAGTGGCGGGTATGTCAGAAGGTGAGTACATGGCTTCCCGAATATCTGCCTATGTAACTGGTTGCTGTCCCAGTTGATCGTTTCTGTAAACGAATGCCATAGTCTGTGGAATCTCCCTGAGTAGTTGCTGGATATGAATTTCCATCCTTCTCTTGTTTTTGAATAGACCTTCCTCTCTCAGTTGGCCTTTTAGTTTAAGTGCGAAAATGATCCGTTTCCATCCTCCCAGGACCCTTAGGATTCCGGTTTTGTTGACTTCATGCCCGGCTTGGAAGAGAATGGTTTCATCGTCTTCGTCGTCGCTTTCACAGAGAACTTGCTTTTCTCGGGGAGATAAGCGTTGGTACCCTTCCTGCTGTGTGGTTAGGTATTCTTTGTACTGTGCCATTCCATCTCCTAGGTCATCGGGACCGTTGACCACCCTCGTTTGGCAGAGGGGGTTGGATGAGAACAGACGGTAGTCCAGGAAGTTGCCGTGAGCAAAACCCTTGAGGTCGAACTGGTCTAGAGTGGCCTCTAGCTTTCTGTCTGAAGCTGCTTGTGACACTTTAAGGGCTTGGTCCCTGTGGGTCTTTTGAGCTTGGTTTTCGTCCCAGAGACGGTTCTCTTGAGCGGCTAGTTCCATGAGGGCCTTCCTTGCGAGAGCTAAACATTCTCCGTAGGTGCGCGCCGTCTGACTAGTGTCTAGAACTGTGATCACATCCAAATCCCCGAACGGTGGAAACACTTGGATTATGTTGACGAAGGAAGTCGGGCTGGGACATTCCATGCGGCCTTCCTTGATCTCGACTACCAAGAAGTTTGCCCATATCTGCTTGATTGAACCCACGGGGGTGTTGAATTCTGCGATGTTGATAGTCTCGTGATCTCGTTGGATCGCCAAGTCTATCAGAGCTAGCAGTTTGCTGGCGGGATGTCTGAATCCGTGGCCGTGACGACTGGGAGCAGAATCGAACTGGAGCATGTTGATGCTGAGGTGGTCATTTCCCTCGTCGGAAGCTGACTCTGTCTTGCGGGGAAGACCTTTACAGATGTTTTCGGGGTGGCTGCCGGAAGCGTTCCCGAGGTTGATCTGATTTGTAGCAGGGTGAGGAGCTTTGTCTCCTTCGCTGTTGCCCTTGGCCTTGGCGGCGCTTGTGGCTTTAAGCTTGACTGACGGCACGGGCCGGTTGCCACTGGGGCTGGTAGTCGGAAGTGATGATGAGCTCTGAGCTCGATTGGCCAGGGCCTCGTTTACCATGAGCAGGCAGTCGTCGAGGGTAACTTTGGCATTGCAGAATCTGATAATAAGGACCGGATCCTTGGTATCATCAGGATATCTGGAATAGATGATGTTGACGAAGTCGTCGTCAGTCACTTGATCAGAGGGGTTCTTTGTCGTGTCAACCAGTTGCTTCCAATTGTCGGATAGCTGCCTGTACTGGACGTTGAGCTTGACAATCTCCATGGTGTTGGAGCCCTGGTCGTAGGTGACCTGATCGGAACGGGTGCCGTCCTCGAAACTGAGCATATGTATGTAGGGATCTTCTTGCGGGTCTGCCGCGTCCTCGACTCCGGAGAGTCCTGATTCGTCGCCGTCTGACGGCTCAACCCAAACGTAGGGACGCCTCGCGTCCTGCTGCGCTGCTGGAGCTGCTAGGAAAACATCATGCCCTTCGCTGGAGAAAAGGGGCTCAGCGGGTAGTTCCTCGTGGAGGACATCCCATACGACGTCCATGCATTCAAGACGAGTATGACGGTGCTTGTTGACCTTTATCACGAAAATCTCTTCGCCTGGCGGGGCCAGAGAGTTGGCTTGAAGAATGCTGACAAATCTCCGATTGGAGACAGGGGGTTTATGTGCCCGCATCATGGCGATGCTCAGTGTTTCTTTCCAATCTGCCTCCAAATGTTGGAAACGACAGTTGAACTTGATGTATCGGACTGCTTCAGGGTCTGCCTGCTCGAGTACGTTGACGTAGTTAGCATCTCCGGACTCTGAGGGATTCTGATGAGATTTGCCCCGGTAGTCCCTTGGTTGATTTGAAGGAGGTAGCCCCGGTGCCTGGCTGCGGGCACGCTTGGCTGCTGTCTCAGCTTCGTTTCCTATGAGGAAACTGTCCCCTCTGATGACTTCAAGATCTCCCTGCCGGTTAATGAACTTAACGCACTGATGGAGAGTGGAGGCTATGGCTTTCATGTGATGTAGCCAAGGGCGTCCCAACAGAGCTGTGAATTCGGATGGAATGTCCATCACGTGGAATTTTGCTGGCACCATTTGGGTTTCGAACCAGAGCTCCAGAGTCACCGTCCCCAGGATGGGACGAGACGTGCTGTCGTAGGCCTTGATAGTCCGGGTTGATGGAATCAAGTGGCTTTCGTTGATGCGTAGGGCTCGCATCATGCTGAGAGGGAGGACGTTAACGGCTGACCCGTTGTCCACCAATACTCCGGGGAGTGATATGGTGTTGAGCTTGAGAGTGATGTACAGAGCTTCATTGTGCCCCGAGGCATCTCTCGGTAGGTCTTCGTCACAGAAAGTGATCATACTGCCATACAGTCGGGAATCGTAGATCTGGTCTCTATCCGGAGAAGGAGAGTCATCAAGCCATCCGTTTCCTGTTTTCCTCTTGCGAGGTAAAGCCTTTGCTGGAGCCTCGAGATTGTGTTGAGGCTGTTTGTGGCGGTTGCCGCCCTTGGTTAGCACGTTGATCGAGTGCGAGTGCCAAGTTGACTTCGATCTTCCTTTGCCGGTCCGTGCTCGGAAGCTGGACAAATTGAACCTTCGCTGATCCCGCGAGGGGTTAGGCTTCTGACTAGCAGTAAGATTACCAAGATCTGAGGTATTCCGGTGTCCCAAGGTCTGAACTCTGGTGTCAGCAGGACTTTTTGGCTTTCCCACCCCTGTCTTCTTGAAAGCTGCATGGCCTGGAGGAAGGGAGGACTGGCTGGAGTAGAGTACATAGTAGTCGAACCTCCCGGATGGCTCTCCAAGTGTACCCACACTGGTGTCTCCAGCTTCGTATCTTTCTCTCGCTTCGTTGAGAGGACTTCTTCTTCGTTTTCTGAGGATTGCTCCCGACCATATCTTGGGACTCGTACCTGTGCAAAGTGAGCAGGAGGCCGCAAACATCGTAGCTGATGTGGACATTTGATGAGGACCCGAATGGAAGAGGCGGAGGAACTGGCTCTGCGGCAATCTTCTTGGGCACCCATTCAATGGCATTCACACTGTTGTTGTTCAGGAAAAGATTTCCGACTGTATTGGGTCCACGGGGACGCTCCAATTTTCCTTCCTCTATTAGGTTCTGGATTTCGTATCGTAACCCCACGCAGTGGTCGGTGGTATGGCCGTGATACTGATGGAAGGCGCAGTACTTGCTCTTGTCAGCATTGACTACGGGATTCTTGGGTTTGTAATTTGCAACGGGTTTAAGGAGACCTTCCTTGATTAACCCTTCCAGCATCTTGCTTAGCGGCATGTCAAACTTGTCGAAGTGTACGGCAGGCTGCTTCTGAGTGGAATTGTTGCTTTGTGGGACTGGGTTTCTGTTGCCCGACTGCTGTCCCTGATGGATGTAGTTGACAGACGTATCTTTCCCTTTGCCGGGGGCCGGTGCGGAATTGAATGCAACTGCTGATCGGTATCTGTATGGCTGTGAAGTATCCAACTTCTCCTTGAAATCCTTCTCGAACTCTGAGCCGACACTGACCATGGCCCGGAGATTTGGGAAGAAATGATGACTGATGAGAGTTCTGATGGACGGTCTTAAGCAGGACTTGAAGATCCGCATCTGTTCATCCTTGGAGAGTGGCTCCATGATTTCGGAGAGTTTCCAACTCCACCTCTTGTAGAATTTTCCGAGGCTTTCATCTGTTTTCTGCACAGTGGTGATTAAGTCCTCACGACTCGTTTCCCACTCTAGGTTGGATCTGTACCGTTCTAGGAAGATGTTACTGATCTGATCCCAGGTGTGGCGATCCGCAAGCTTGACCCTTAGAAACCACCATAACGCTGAACTCTTGAGCGTATGCTGGAAGTGGTCGGCCATTTGCTGGAGGGTTGCTCCTTTCGCTCTCATGCCGAGAACCTAGGTGTTGACATGCATTTGAGGACATTCGGTTTCGTCGAATCGGTCCATCTCTGGAATTCTGAACTTGGCAGGGAGAGGCGTGACCATTCCCGGATCTGTGGATTTGAGCGTTTCTTGCTTTGAGCTGCTCATGGTGGCTTTCAGGTCTTTCATCTATTCGGCCATCCAGGCTAAGGTTGGGTCCAGTGGTGGACTGTGAGGCTCGGCGCCGGGTGCTACCACGTGAGCGGTAGTGATTGGAGGTGAAAGGATTGATATATGTGGATATATGGGGTCCTTTTATGAACTATATCGGGGTTTGTCCTCGGTGTTTTGGGATTCGTGTATAGGCAACGGGATGAACCCGAGAGGTTATTGAAGGAGATTGGCATCTGTTTGAGATGGTCCAGCGGTGCGCTGGTGGTATTAAGTGATGGGAGTAGCACTGGCCTGGCCATATATGACAGGGTTGCCCTGAGAGGTGGCAACGTGGAGCCTAGGTCGGCTGTTTCCTTGGTTCGAAGGCATCCCGTAAGTTTGCGGGGGAGGAACCCGGTTGAAGGTTTGAGGAACTCGGTTTCGGGAATCGTCATCCTCGACTGTGACGAAAGTACCGTCTCGATTGGGGGATAGCCGCTATACCTCGCTCATTCGTAAGCCGTACCACAAAATTCGTTGATCTTCTTCTCGCCTCTTGTGAACCTCACAAGCCCGGATGGCTTCTTCCAATGTCATATCTGTAAACGGTGGCGGGGGTCCTTCCCCGTCACGATTTCTCGGTGAGCTAGACATGTCGGATATTCTGGCTGAGGGAACTGAGGGAACCGAAGAACTGTCTGACGCTACCGTAACTGTGATTCTGGCGAGGCGCTGACCCGGAAATCTGAACCACTTTCTGCTCACTATAGGGAACGAAAGGCAGGGTTTAGGCTTCGGAAAAGGGTATTTGGCTCAAGGTTTCGGGCTTGTGCAATGTGCAGTTACCGATTAATGTTTACTTAAAACGCGTTTTCTCAGAGTCCTAATTGGTTGGAAAAGAGCGTGTCTTCTTTTTCGCAACTAACCCTAGAGCTCTAATCAGTGGATCTCGTCACTACGCTTATAAGCCCCTCGTTTCCAATTGTAGATCATCTTTCTAGGGACGGACTATCCCGAGCGAGGTCCTATAAGGCAAGCGAGTTCCACCGACAAAAGAAAAAGTGAACTTAAGGCTAGCTGATCACGCAAACTTCCAACGTATGTGACGCACGGGCAACAGTCGAAGTCAACGGTGAGGGTTTGGTGACACGGTGTCACATTGAACCTTCGGGTATATTTTTCGGCAGAGCTCCGTGTCAAAGTCAAGGCTGAAAAGCTCAAGACTTCGGGTCGGGAACGACCTTCGGTCTCAACCTCTCGAGCTTGACTCGTGGCGGAACCCGGCATAAAAACATACACTTAGGCTTTATGACACGAACTAAGCCAAAAACCAACCGGGATCTTGGACAAAGTGTGACACAAAGAGTGCATGGCTTACACGGGCTAGGATGGGCTGTTTGGGACGACCCCGTGCACCCTCGAAAGGTGTCTGGCAGACCATTCGAGGTGCAACTGAACGGTCATCCCGGGTTACGGGTCATAGTGTGCAGTTTACCGAGGCAGCAAGTGCACATGAAGTACGGTGTACCGAGGAAGCAAGTGTGAGTAGTGTGCGGTCACTAAAATTCTTTTTCTGAGTAAAACAGAGATTTTTCAGAATGTGTCTTAAATAATTTTGATGCCAAGTTCAAAAGATGGTATGAAAATCAAACATGAATGGGGATGCACAAACATGGTATGATTTTGAAAAGACGACAATGTAATGCCTTTGAAAAAACCGTTCGAGGTTTAAAGTAACACACGCACACGAAAACGAGGAAGGGTAAACGAAAGTTTGACCCACTGAAGGCTTTTTTGAAAACAACGGTAGTTTTGAAAAAAGTATCCAAGTCCCCAGCGGAGTCGCCAACTGAAATTACCCGGGATTTTCGCGCGGACGCGAAAACGCGGTTGTCTTTCGCGGAGGGTTGGTGTCTGAGACCTCGCTTTTGGGAAGGAGAGGAGTCGCCACGCGGTTTTTGTATTTTGAGCCCAAACGTTGAGAAATGGCTTTTGTGAAAATGGTGTCGTTTTTATTGGTAGCAAAAACTTAGGAAAAGGCTTTGAAAACAGGGGGTCATTTTTATTGGTAGCAAAAACGAGTAAAAAACTTTTTTGGTACCAGAGATTGTTAGGTTCGGAGGTCACGTTACGTTTCGGGAAGAGTATTACGAGATCACCCGAAATGCCTCGTATGACGAGTCTTTCTACCTTTCTCGAAAATGTGTGCATGTGTGTGTGTGTTTGCATTTTGAAATGGGGGCTTGAATGACAAGCTTAATCTTGGTTTGAATGTCAAACGTTGATTAGGTGATCTTGTTTGAAAAGATGAGCGTTTGAATGACAAACGTCGGTTTTGAAGTTTTAGGAAAAGTGGCTCGAATGCTGATTTTATCTGTTTATCTTAAGTGTCAAATGTTGACTTTTGAGAAAAGAGCGTTCGAATGTCAAACGTCGGATTTTGAGTTTGAAGATGAGCGTTTGGATGCCAAACGTCATTTCACGCGTTTTGAAAAAGAGTTCGAAGGTCGAACTCCGGTTTTGAACCGGGCATTACATTGTTAACGATTTTTACGGGAAAAAACGTATTAAATGATTTTGAATGTCAAAAGTCGACTTTTAAGTTTGAAGATGAGCGTTTGGATGCCAAACGTCATTTCGCGCGTTTTGAAAGAGAGTTCGAAGGTCGAACTCCGGTTTTGAACCGGGCATTACATTGTTAACGATTTTTATGGGAAAAAACGTATTAAATGATTTTGAATGTCAAAAGTCGGCTTTTAAGTTTGAAGATAAGCGTTTGGATGCCAAACGTCACTTCGCGCTTTGAAAGAGAGTTCGAAGGTAGAACTCCGGTTTTGAACCGGGCATTACATTGTTAACGATTTTTACGGAAAAAAAACGTATTAAATGATTTGCAATCAACGAATCGGGTTGCGACTCGTACTTTGAAAAGTAAATACTATCACGATCCAAATGGGTCGGACTTTATAAATGACAGTATTTAAAGTGCGGTATCAACGGAATCAAACGATCCGGAATTGTAAATGACGATCGACGAGCCAAACGACTCGGAATTGTAAAGTTGCATGAAATGTAAATGACGTTCGACGGATCAAACGGTCCGGAATTGTAAATGACAGAAATTTAAATGACGTTCGACGGATCAATCGATCCAGAATTGTAAATGACGAAAATTTAAATGAAACGGGGCCGGAACGCCGTTTTAACCCGAGATTACTTCTCTTACGGGAAGAGAAGAGGATCTAGGGGCTAAAACGTATCGGACCCCGTTAGAGGAGGCGTCTACATTTCAATAATGTTCGTCCAAAACGGTTATAGCGACTGGCGCGTAAACCAAGGCGGAACGAGAGATTAGGGAGAGGGAGTTATACTGATGGCTAGGGTCGACTCCTTTGGCTCGGGGGGTGTATACGAGATACGGAAAGTGGTTTGGGATGGTGTTTTAAGGTGGTGAGGGGCGTATTTGATCGAAATACGGAGGTTTCACGCGAATCGAGACGAAATGGGGGCTCGGGAAGGGGTGAAACTCAGTTGGGCCGTGGCTTTGGTGAATTTGGAGAGTAATTTTGTTGTTCTTAATGGCTTTGACAGCCTTGGTATTTATAGGTGAAATTTCAGCATGAGTTCGGATGGAATTAGCTTGAAATCCGGGGGGGGGTTGTGAAACTTTGGAAATTGGAGGGACTTGCTGGCAATTCTGGTATGCCTGCAAAAGAGTCCTGGCCGGATCTGACCGTATACCAGGGTATTTTAGTCTTTTCTCCTTGATTTTTGATTGAAAGGTGACTAGAGGGAGGTGGCATGCACGCCACGTGTCCCATGACTCACCTGTGCTTTGTGGGAGTTCGTGCCCGGGTCCCGTTTATCCGTTTAAAATAACAAACCGAAAATGTCCGAAACGCCCTCGGAAAGTGCCTGAAAGTGCTGAGTGGAAAGTCGTACTTTACGTGCGATGACGTGTTAAGTATAGCCACGTCGGGATGCACGGGGCAGTCCCGGGACGTCTCGTTGGCTTGGCAACGGGGAACTTAACGGGTTCCGGTTAACCTGGAGCGGGCCAGTTAACGGATTTTGGTTAACTTTTAACAGATTTTGACGATCCGAATTTGGGTACTTACAGCACCCATAGACATGATATAGCTGTTCACGTGAGTTTTAGGGCATTTGGAGCCTTCAAACTTAGCTATAGGGGGCATCTTGAAGTTCTTCGGGAGAGCCCGAGAGTCTTTAAGCTCTACCGAATTGACCACACTTGACCCGAAAGTCATCTTGTGCAACTGCTCTTTCACATATTTCAACTCTTCCTTCAAACTCGAAACCTCGGAAGATGGGGGTTGCCCCACGGTTGGAGCTACCATGGAGGACGGAACAGGGCCACTCGCCTGAACAGGCGCCACAAAAGGAGGAACCACAAACTGAGAGACCGACGGGTTAAAGGGTATAGCGACCGGTGGCAATGACACTGGAATACTCGCATAAGACCCACTCGGACCTTGGATCTTTACTCCAAAAGCATCATACCCGTTAAACTGCGGCTGTACTACTGGTGGAGGAAAGCTTTGGAACTGGGACTGAGGATATTGCGAAACACTGTCCTGGCAAATCTGGTAGGGATGGCCAAACCGGATCGGAATCGAAACAGAATCGGAAAACCGGACCGGAACCGGACCGGAAAAGCCCGGAACCGCCATGAACCGTCACGAAAATCGGAACCGGGGTAACCGGAACCGGTTTGGAGCCGGGCCGGTTAAGGGTCACCAAAATGGTGAACTGTGATCGAAAAGCCCCGAACCGGACGAAAATTCATTGTTTTTCAATAGAACCTGATCGAACCGACCGAAAGCCTCTAACCGGACGAACCGGGGAGAAAATCGGAACCGGATTAATCGGAACCGTGAGCAATCCGGGCCGGTTAAGGGTCATACATTTTCCGAACCGGAACCGGCGATTCCGAACCGGAACCGGTTTTGGTCATCCCTAAAATCTGGCTTCCCGACAGACGATACTGACCGCTCTGCTGCTGATTGGACTGATCATGAGGAGTAACAAACTGACCGCCAAAGGTTGGATTGAGCGGCTGACCCGCGCTGCTATACTGACCCTGGCTTTGAAACCCATACTGATTCTGAGCCGACCCAAATTGATTCTGAGCAAACCCATACTGATCTTGGCTAACACCACTGTGCTGATTTTGCCCAAACTGATTCTGAGGAGAAAACCCAAACTGATCTTGAGAGAACCCAAATTGGTCTTGAGCACTAACCTTCAAGAAGGAGCTTGACTCGCCTCTCGGTCCGTATTGCCCACCATAAGTAGACACTGGGATGGGGGGAGGTCTTGTCACATTTCCATAAATCGGCATCGGAAAGGAGCTAGGCACACCATAAGAGGTTGGCGGGGGCACATTGTTATAGCCTTGCCTAGGTGAGGACGGGGGAACAAAACCAGTGTCGGTGATAGTTACATCGGGCTCCTCCCTAACCTCTTCGTACGTCCCATCGGGACGACGAATTACTACAATCCCTTGCATGCGCATCCCTTCAACATAACGAGCCCAACCGGCCTCCTCATGGGCACGAGAGGCTTCAAGAGCGGCACGGAAAGAAGCCTCCTGAGAGAAACTGAAACCTGGGTGAGGATTAACAAACGGACTTCCCGGGGGTGTCATTTGAGGACCCATACCATGACCGCCACTAGGAGCAACATTCAAACCCACGTTCGGCCCCAAATTCTGACCTTGATCCGGCCCCGAACCTTACTCGACATTCCTCGACTCCGAGCCGGATCCACACCCGACCTCGACCCAAACCCGCCGAAACTTGTGATTCTCGCCATTTCGAGAGCCGGGAAGCGAATCCTTGACTGGGGAGAAACTAATTAACCGACCACCCGAAACTCTGACCCAATACTTGCTCGCTGAAAGGGGGAGAGAACTGTTTTAGGTATGGGAGAGGATAGGCTTAGGAAGGACTCATGCATATGCCTTATTAAAAATTTAAATAAAAACAATTTTTATTAATCCTAAGAATGGTTGGAAAAGGGGGGCACCTTCTTTTTCGCATTCTACACTATTCCTGGACTAGTGGGTCCCATCACTACGTCTATAGACCCCCTGTATTCCACCTGTATTGCACTCCCGTGATGGACAATCCCGGCAGAGGTCCTATAGGGCACGTGGAACCCACCAATCAAAAAGCAAAACGGACCTAAGGGCATACAAGTCAAAACAAGTCACACTCAAGATTATCAAAACCAAGTTCAAGTCAACAACGTCTTGACTCGGGAGGAGAGAGGGTCGAAAGTACGTATAAATGTACGAGACCGCAATTCACAGGTAAAATCCTGGAAAAAATTCGGCATGACCTCTCCTCACTTCGAGTCGAAAATCCGGCATGACCTCTCGTCGCTTCATGGCAAAATTTCGGCATGACCTCTCGTTAGTACGTGTCAAGAATTCGAATGATCTCGCGTTAGCACATGTCGAAAACGCGTAATGACTTCTTGCGAAGCCAAGTCGAGAAATCGACATGTACCTACGTCGAGACATGTCAAAATTTTGACATGTACTCACGTTAATTCATGTCGTGATTTTGACATGAAGAGGGAGGGTACGCCGAGACTTTGGAAACGAAGTACGACTCGAACTTTGTGAGAAAATTTTGAAAATCGAGTTTGAAAATGTTTTGAAAAGTATTTTTGCCAAAAACCAACCGGTCACGGTAAAAAGTGTGTCATGGACAAAGTGTGGCTCCTAACACTCTATAGGCTGGGAGGACTTTAGGTGCTCAAACGTAGGCGAGACATATCACCGTCCGCGATGCCGTCCGTACACTCCAAGGGTTCTAACTCTATGTGCGGGTAGTGTGCGAGTAGTGTGAATGTAATTTCTAAAAAACTTTTGTTTTTTGTAAAAAAGAGTTTTCAAAATGCAATAATTACAAGTATGCAAAAAGAAAAAGCCAAAAGAATAAGTCCATAAGCATGGCAAAAGGGGACTGCCCCAAATGCTAGGAAAACACAAGGAAACTGCATACTCAGAAGCTCAGAATCACTCTGTCCAACTGTTCAAACCACCAACTGAAACTGCCCTCCTCTGTAGTCCGACACAGGACTTCCCCAGAAAAGGGATGTCGTCCGACACAGGACAACCCACCAGCAGAGACCAAACAAACAACAAGGGGGGGAAGGGAGGAGAACCCCACCACCAACACCAACATATTAAGGCATAAAAAACAGGTAGGCATGGCAAAGCACATAGGAGCACACAATGACACGACTCGTACACAAAAAGAATGAGAAAATTGTCCAAGTTGATTAAAGAAAGTTAGACCCTCTAACAAAATTGGTTTAGAAACTCAATTTTAAAAAGTCCCCAGCAGAGTCGCCACTGAACATACCCCGATCCCGCATGCTGGAAAACGCATGGGAAGTTTGAAAAAGGTTTTAATTGATTATTTTGAAAAGGAACGGGAATACGAACATGTGATGATGTGTCGCCATTTCGCGGGAAAAATTCGATTTTTCGCGTTTCTTTGAAAAAAACCAAATAAAACCCGGGAAAAAGAACGGAGTCGCCACGCCATTTTTGTTTTAAGGGCCAAAACTTTGAAAAAAGCCCGAGATCAGAAATTTGGGTTCGGAGGTCATGTTACACGCCGGGAAGGACGTTAGTGTGCACCCGGAATGCCTCGTAAAACGAGTCTTCCAAGCTGAAAATCATTTGTGTGTGTGTGTGTGTGTGTTTTGGCCAAAATAATTTGAAACTCAGAAAACTAAAAATTGGGATATATTTTTAAGACTTTAAACTGATCCCATGATTTTTGGAAGATTTTTGGATTGAGATTTGGTACTCAAAAGACCTTTTGAAGTTGAGAGCCACTTCTGCCAGAATGAAAAAGGCAGTGGACCTTTGATTTTGAAATGGATTCAAGGGTCTTAAAACTTCATAATCTGGATAAACTCAGAGAATGAAAGTTGTTCCAGACACCTTAAATAAGATTTGTGCGAAGGAATTTTCCATTTTGGAGAAGATTTGAGGGGTCAAAACCTTATGAAAACCTCAGATATGAGATCTGGATTCCCAGAAGCTGATGAACTAGCCTCTGAAAGAAAATTTGAAAAGAGGAGTTTTACTCACCCAAAAAATAAAGTAAAAATATGTATGGAAAGATATGGATGTTGGCTACAAAAAGTGTTTTGTAGTCAACACCAAATTTCACATTTATCTGTGTCCAAAAAAATTAGACCATGGACTGAGGTCTGAGGAAATTGCTACTGGACAGCAACTTCTCAAGAAAGAAAATATGATTTTAAGGGGGGTTTTGCATCCATGCTTGTCCCCATTTCCCTAGGTTTTGGTTAGTGATCACTTGACATTTTAGTGGTGAATCAACTATACCAAACCATCCTTGGGGTACATTAGGACTAAGCACTTCATTTGCTTGGGAAGGGAAATTTTATCCTTTGAAAATGAGATTTGATGCTTGAAAATGGTTTTTAGGGTTTTGAAAATGCATTTGCAAGAAAACAAGAACACATTAAAGAAAATGTTGATCCTTGTAGAAGATCATCCATGGAGATGGACTTCCATGGTGATCTTCTTGGATCTTAAGACAAGAAGAAGAATGAACTACATTTTGTAGTTTAAAGATGCATGCATGGATGAGAGATTTAGGGTAAGAAGAGGGAGGTTATACCTATCTTCCTTGAGTTTGTGTTTGAATGGGTTCAAGGCTTGAATGTGTTTAGGGTTTGAATTTGAGAGTGAGTGTAAGTTGGGAAAGATTCAAGAGAAAATGGTGACAATTCAAGTGAATTCTCACCTTTGTTTCTCTCTATATTTCGCCGAGGTTCAAGGCAAATTGTGTTGTGGCTCCTTATTTTTGTGACTCGGAGGGCTCAATTTATAGCCCTCCCCGAAATGACAAAGGTATCCGCGCGGACAAGGTTGGTAGCGTGCACCTGTTCATTAAATGCGGCTCCGGGCTTTGGACAGAAGAATAATCTTTTGAAAATTCAAATTAAACAAACGCTTTATGTTCCAGCCACTTCTATTTTTGGTTTTCTTCCTTTGTTTTTGCTTTTTAAGATTCTTTTTGAGGTTTAACCTTAAATAACAATGCCCACTTTTCTCTTGCTTGGTTAGAAAAGTTAGGATTGTTAGGAAATGTTAGGAATATTAAAACTTTCGTTAATTTTCTAACAAAAAGATTAACAAGCTCAAATTGGAGCACTTACAGTAGCCCCTCGGCGACGGTGCTTTCGAAGGAAGCGGGGTCGTCGATAAGAGTAAGGCTCCATATTTGGCGGGATGATCGAGTGGCTGAACCTATTTAATAGGCTACCTACGTATCCCGAATGGGAATCAAGCTGCCGTAGTTCGGGTCTTGACCCCGGAGATGATGGCGTTTTAGGTGCCTCGAACCCGATGAGCGAGTTCTCGCAATCGGCCTGGAGAGAAACTCTGCCTTTGGGGGTAAGAGATGACCATCTTCGGTCCGATGGCTATCCGCTCCGCTGGGATGGAATGACCATTTTCGGTCTCTGCTGGGGATGATTGCGATTTATCGCTTTCCTAGTGATAGCGTCTTAGGTGCCTCAAACCTTGATGATGACGTTTTAGGTGCCTCGAACCTTGGAGATGGCGTTTTAGGTGCCTCGAACCTTGATGATGGCGTTTTAGGTGCCTCGGACCTTGATGATGGCGTTTTAGGTGCCTCAAACCTGGATGATGATGGCGTTTTAGGTGCCTCGGACCTTGATGATGGCGTTTTAGGTGCCTCAAACCTGGATGATGATGGCTTTTTAGGTGCCTTGAACCTTGATGTGAAATGCCCTTTCGATGGACTTTATCTGCTGCCGAAGGAGAGGGTGACCGTTTTGGTCGAGGGGCTGGACCTAATGACAGGCTACCTACGTATCCCTAGTGGGAATCAAGCCCTTTCGTAGTTCGAGTTTTTCTCGAAATTTCGTTGGCTTTTGGGATTCGGTTAACTTTGTCGGGATTTTGTTAGCCTTTGCGAGGAAAATCGGACGTATTCGTGCAGGAAATCGGTCTTACGTTTGACTACGGAAGATTTTGATGAAAGATACGGGATCTCGTTATCTTTCTCGGGGAGGTCGGCCTTACGTTTGACTCGGGGTAATTTTGATGAAAGATACGGATCTCGTTATCTTTCTCGGGAAATCGGTCTTACGCTTGACTGCCGGGGGTAATTTTGATGAAAGATACGGGATCTCGTTATCTTTCTCGGGGAAAATCGGTCTTACGTTTGACTCGCCATTTTATGATTTTGATGAAAGATACGGGATCTCGTTATCTTTCTCGGGAAGATCGGTCTTACGTTTGACTGTCGGGGGTAATTTTGATGAAGGATACGGGATCTCGTTATCTTTCTCGGGGAAATCGGTCTTACGTTTGACTGTCGTTTGATGATTTTGATGAAAGATACGGGATCTCGTTATCTTTCTCGGGGAGGTCGGCCTTACGTTTGACTGCCGGGGGTAATTTTGATGAAAGATACGGGATCTCGTTATCTTTCTCGGGGAAATCGGTCTTACGTTTGACTGTCGGGGATAATTTTGATGAAAGATACGGGATCTCGTTATATTTCTCGGGGAAATCGGTCTTACGTTTGACTGCCGTGGGATGATTTTGATGAAAGATACGGGATCTCGTTATCTTTCTCGGGGAAATCGGTCTTACGTTTGACTGCCGGGGATGATTTTGATGAAAGATACGGGATCTCGTTATCTTTCTCGAGGAAATCGGTCTTACGTTTGACCGGGGTAATTTTGATGAAAGATACGGGATCTCGTTATCTTTCTCGGGGAAATCGGTCTTACGTTTGACTGCCGGGGGTAATTTTGATGAAAGATACGGGATCTCGTTATCTTTCTCGGGGAAATCGGTCTTACGTTTGACTGCCGTGGGATGATTTTGATGAAAGATACGGGATCTCGTTATCTTTCTCGGGGAAATCGGTCTTACGTTTGACTGCCGTTTGAATGATTTCCTTGAAAGGGGGTTGACTTTGTGTGAATACCCCGTCCCGATGCAACGCGCATTCGGAAGTTTGAAATAAATAATTATATAAAGTCGGATCGAAATAGGATATTCATTTAGTGACACTCGCTTTAAACCATATTAAAATATTAGTTTAATTTTGAGAGTCGCCACGCCACTTTGATATAGCCCAAAGCTTTGAAAAAAGGCTAAACAGTTAATTGGGTTCGGGGGTCAAGTTACAACAGAAGAAGAAACGTTATCACTCCTATTGCCCGACGAATCGATCTTTCTAGCATGTGGGGTGTTGGTTTTGTGCGGTGTTTACAGGAATAGATAGAAGAAACGGGATCATGCATAAGGAGGAGGGGAGAGAAAGAATTTATTGATGATCACACCCTAGAACCTTTGAGTTAGGCCCTCGGAAGGTGCACTAATCAATGTTCATCCTTGGGGAATTGTTGATCATGGGATAATTATAACTAAGGTGGAAGGAAAGAAATAGTTCCTAGATCCATTGGGTTCCTTGGGACGAAACCTTAGATCATCCTCGGCTATGCACAATTAAATATATTAAAACAACCCTAAATCTAGCATATATGGCATAAGCAAGAGATAAAGCAATTAAAATATATTAAGCATGCAAACAATAATAAAGAACAAGAATATTAAAAAGAGAGTCTTACCAATTGTAGCAAGACTTGGAAGTCGAATCTTGGCGATTCGAGAGGAAAAGAGGAACTAAAGGTTAAAGCAAGTATGGTTTGCTTCTCCCGGAGAAATTATGTTGAGAATATGGGGAGCCGGTCACCCCTATTTATAATACCTCGGTACCTGGGCTGGGCCTCTAAAGGGTCGATCGGCTCTATGATTGAAGGGTCGATCGGCTCTAAAATAAAGGGTCGATCGGCCAATGCACGGGCAAAGGGCCGATCGGCTCTTCCAACTGGCGTCCTTTCCAAGCCGACAATGGCGACAAGCAGAAGAATTAATGACTCCTTTAGGGTTAGGGTTTCTTTAGGGTTTTTTATTAATTAACCGGCCTGTATTTGGACTACCTTTTTTCGGACCGGGTACTAACAAGAGCCCTCGGCGACGCTTCTTGTAAGACAAGTGGGGTCGACGATAAAAGAAAGGATCCGTCCTGAAAAAAGGGATTTCAGGAGGTAAGGAAAGTGATTTTGCGAATGTGAGGTTGGGACTCGATCTGAGTCACAAAAAAGATGACCAGGTAGGTCAAGCGGCTGGACCCACGTCGGGCTACCTACGTATCCCTAAAAAAGGAATCAAGCCAAGTCGTAGTTCAAAAGAGTGGGCATTTTTAATACCCGAGAATGGAGGATGTGTGGCATCATGGATATGTGACTGCACGGGAGTCACCAAAAGATTTGTGAAAATTTGACCTCTGCGGGAGTCACCCCTTGTGAAAAATTTGACCTCTGCGGGAGTCACCCCTTGTGAAAAATTTGACCTCTGCGGGAATCACCCCTTGTGAAAAATTTGACCTCTCGCGGAGTCACCCCTTGTGAAAAATTTGACCTCTGCGGGAGTCACCCCTTGTGAAAAATTTGACCTCTGCGGGAGTCACCCCTTGTGAAAAATTTGACCTCTGCGGGAGTCACCCCTTGTGAAAAATTTGACCTCTGCGGGAGTCACCCCTTGTGAAAAATTATTAATTTGAACAAAAACTGGATTTATGAAATAGATTAAATTAAGGAAATCCAAGCAGTGTAGTCTTGAAATTTTCTTTTTGAAAATATGTGGAAAAAACTGTTGTGGGAATCAAAAAAAAAAAAAACTAAGCATTTGTGAAATAAAATTTGGAATTTATGAAATAAAAATAAAAAAAAGTTTTATTTTAAAAAGGGATTTTTTTTTTTTTAAAAACGGTTATGTTTTGTAAAATGGGGGGAATTTTTTGAAAAGGGGAAAGACTTTTTTGAAAAGAGGGGTAATAAATACCCGGTCAACTCACTCGACCGAGGAGACACGCGTCGTGCCTAGGGACCGAAGGGCCGATCGGCCCTATGCTCGATTGGCCGAGGACGCTTGACGAGGATCGGGATCGCCAGGAGGAATCCCGGCCGTTCGATCCGGCGGAAGAAACACAAAATGGGAGGGCCGATCGGCCCTTGACTCCCATTCAAAAAAGCGGCCGATCGGCCTTAAGAGTCACTAACTCTTCTTCTCCAACACACCTTCTTCTTCTTCTCTGGATTTCTTCTTCCCGTCGAGTTTCTTGAAAGTTTTTCGCCGGAAAAAATCTCTTTGCTCCCTTGATTTGTGCGTAGACTCACCATGAATCCTCCAGATTGGGTGGATGATGTGATTTCCATGATGAATTGCCCGGATTATCAGCCATTAGGTTCATACACCGGCGGCATGGGTGATCTTCATGGTTATGGTGGAGGAGTAGGGGCTAGTGGTCATGGTGCCGGGGAAGCCACGGCCTGGGCAGTTTTAGGGGTGGTTTTGGTGATGTGGGTGGTGGTTTTGGTGGTGGCTATGGAGGTTATGGAGGCAACGGTGGTGGCGGCCATGGTGGTGCTGGCGGCGGCAGCCATGGTGGTGATGGCGGCGGTTATGGTGGCAACGGTGGTGGCGGCCATGGTGGTGATGGCGGTGATGGCGGGAATGGTGGTGGTGATGATGATGAAGAGGAGGTGGATGTTGATGCGGGATAGTGATCGGAGTGACGCCGCGGGAATGCCGAGGCTAGGAGGCGGCGAGCCGCGTAACTATCGGCCTTCGAGGCTCGTCTTTCTATTGCACAACCAGCGGACTTTTATGCGGGCCCGAATTTTCATGGGTCCATCTGTCTCCGATCCCGCGTCGGGATGAAGGTACAATTTATTTAACAACAATAATTGAATACATGTGCAAATTATTTTTATTTAAAATGCGAGTAATGACACATACCTGTGCTGTGTTTACCTGCAGATGAAGAAGATGAAGGGACGTAGTTCCCTTAAGGCGGTTGGTGAGCTGTGGGCATTGTTGCCGGCCTGTGAGGGTGGTCCTCGCGAGATGGTGTGGAATTTGGGTTTGGGCCCCTTCTTTGACATGGTTGACCGATGGGTCGACCGGAAGTGTAATGCGGTGGTGAAGGTGTGTCGTGAGTCTCCGTGGGACACGACACATACTTTCCATCTGAGTTGGGGTGAGGCTACGATCACTCCTACTGACTTTGCCGTCCTCACCGGGTTGAGGTTTACGGATGTAGTGTTGCCTTTCGACGAGTCTTTACATTCTGACAAGGCTCGTCAGATTCAGCTATTTGGTGCTAGCGTCGGCCCGAGCAGGAATTTCGGTGTTGACGCAGTGGAAGCTGTACAGGCTTGTGGAGACTGCCATCGATCGATACAGGGTCGGCCAGTATGGGATGGATGCACTTGTCCGGGGATTCCTCTGGTATGGTTTATCAGTGGCTCTCTTTCCCAACTCGGGCCCGGTGTGCCGATTCTCTTTATTGGGCGCCCTGTCCGACTTGGACTTAGTGCGGCATATTTCTTGGCGTGGGGCCGGTTTGGCTCGAAATTTGTCACCGGGCCCTTGACACTGTTTCGAGGTCCAACACCTCTTCTTTCGATGCTTTCCACTTTGTGCTGGAGGTACGCTAACTCTTGTTATTTTCACTACCTCTTACTTGTTACTTGTCTTTCCGTCTTTGTAACTATCGTCGCTTTCTGTGTTTTGTAGGCTTGGGTTTATGAGATCTTCGGCATTGCGCCGTTCACCCTACGGGACCAGACTCGGGATGTGCCCGTCCTGCGGTACTGGAGGAAGGAGAACCGGGTTGAGGGATATCCGAAGACAGTTCGGGAATCTGATTTGAGGGCTGTGTTTGATGGTCCCGAGACCCGAGCTTTTACTCTTCCCTTGGACCCCGAGGCTTCGAGGCCGCTGGGTGCCGTTTCGAGACGTTACTGCTTCCCGCCGACTGCTGGTTGGATTGCTTGCTGACGAGATGTATCTGGGCGAGCGAGTGTCGAGACAGCATCATTCTTGGGCTCCTCTTTATGCGCCACAGCATCCTCCCAAGAATATGTGGTATCCGGACCGACTGCCGAGGAGGATGGAGTATTTATATGGGGTCCCTGCTCATCACTTCCGCCTTGACATGCCATATGTAGATTTCGTAGCTCTTTTTCTGAGATCACCACAGGTGGTGCGACGGGCTGCTGCGGAGGCTCAGGCTGCTGGTATGGGGGAGCAGGATCCGGTTATTCCTGAGCAGATGGCTGCTCCACCTCCTGAGATAGTAGATATGCCTCCCTTTCCTGACCACTTCTATGTGCACATGGCTGACGGGGAGGTGCGAGTAGACTTGACACCCACGCAGGCCGACGAGGTCGGGGTGATCATCTTCCTCCCGGTGGCGCTGGCGGGGTATGCCTTTTACCTTTCCTCTTTATATACTGATACTTTATACTTTAGCTGTGATGTAACTCTCGCCCTTTGATTTTTCAGGTCACTCGGGAGTCTTATGTGCGGTCAGTGAGGCACAGTAATGTACTGACCCGTCTGTTGAGGAGTGCTGTGGCGGCGCTTTCTTGCCAATCTCGGAGATCGGTAGATGTGGACCCGGCACAGGGGAGACAGCGATTCCAGGGTGAGGGTGGCTCGACATCCGGATTTTCTCGCGGCCGTGCCTCGACTTCCCGTAGGGGTCATTAGGGCTTTTATATTTTTTATGTAGTACCTGTTAGGAAAAAGTAGGAGCAGACTCTAGATTTTATGCTGACTCACTGTATGCATCTGATCTATGTACTATTTTATGGATTAAATATAAAAGTTAATCTTTTCCATTTATGTACATTTCTATTTTTGGACTTTATCTATTTTTGTACACTGCATTGGACGAAATGAGGACAAAATAAAATAAAGTAAAGTAAAAAATTTGAAAATAGAAGCTAATAGTAAAAATAAAGAATGAAGATAAAAATAACATAAAATAAAAAAGCAAAAGGTGGGGCCTTGGAACTTGCTGCAGCTGCGTTGAAGTTGGGGAATTAAAGGGTCGATCGGCCCAAATATAAAGGTCCGATCGGCCCAAATATAAAGGTCCGATCGGCCTTATGCTGAAAAGGCGGCGGTTGGTCTTCCTGGAAGGGGCCGATCGGCCCTCCAATCCCTGCACGGATTCCCTTACTGTCCTTTTCCTGCCCGGATTTTGACACCCAAAACCTATAAATAATCCTTTGTCAGCCGTCGTTTGTAAAACACAACTCTCTCTTCTTTTCCTCTGCGCTGCTATCTTTTTTCTTTCTACAATGAATTCTCATCCCTCTGTTTTGATGGAGAAGCAAAATAATTTTGAGAGTGATTTGGCCGTTTGGGTATCCAAGGTACCTCGTTCCGTCCGTCATGCTTTTGATAAACGTTTTGGGGTGAAGTGTGTTTGGTCCCTTTTGCCCATGCATCCCAATTGGAATCTTTTACATGCTGCCGCTGCTTTTTGGGATGAATCCAATCATGTTTTCAACTTCTCTTACAACGAGATTACACCCACCTACGAGGATTTTCTTGCTTTGTGTGGAGGGGATGATGTTAGTTTGATAGCGGTTCCACAGGATAGAGTTCCGTTGGTGACAAGGGTGGCCAAATTTCGCACCCGCCACACTCGTGGCTAGAGGTTTGGTTGAAGGTGTAGACATAGATATCCGTGATTTGCCGGGGAGATTTGCCCATGGTGATGACTTTGACTCGCATTTTGCCTTGGATTGCCTCGGCCCTCGCTATTTTCCAAGGTTCTGTTTTCTCCTTATGTGGGTGTAGCTACCAGCCGGGTGCTTGGATATGGTTGATCAGCCCGTTCGGGAGGAGCATTATTCCGGTTCTTTTGGGCGAGACGTCTTCATGGTGTATCTCGTATAGCTAGGGGTGCTCCGCTTATGACTAGGGGCAGTGCCAAGTTACTGACCACGTGGCTCGAGGATCGACTTTTTGTTCTAGAGATTCCCCCTTCGAGTGTTAGGCCTTGGTTTCATGGTTGTAGAAGGAAGATTGATCCGCTTTCCAACTTGTCAGAACGGGAGTGGAAGATGTATTTGGCGGAGGTGGATACTGATAGGATTCATTGGCGAATACAGCATTGGGGCCTTTCCTTCATCCGGAGTCTTCAGCTTGGGCAATGCCTGATTCGTGTACCAGCTTTTGAGACTACCACCTTTTATTATGCAGAGCGAGTACTTCGGCAATATGGCATGGAGCAGGTCCGTCCTCCAACTTGGGGCACTTCTGAGTTTGACGATTCTGCCAAAGTCCTTCCAATGGACGTCGGTGTTTCAGTTTTGATGGTGAGCTTATGGAGTTCTCATGGGATGCCACGAGTCTATCTTGCGCAGCGGACCCTTAGCACTCATTTGTCGCATGCTTATTTGACATGGTATGAAGAGAATTTGGGACCGATGAGGGAGACTTTGTATGACTTGAGACGGAGATTGGTCCCTAACATATCTTCGAGCCGTTTTCTCAGAGACAAGGAGGCTTTGGGGATTTCTCTAGACACAGCGGAGGAGAATCCTCCCAAGAGGATGGAGCGGAAGTTGAAGGGTAAGGCGATCGAGGAGGTTCCCCCATTGAAGAAGAAGTATTTGCCTTATTTTAAGAGAGAGAGTAAGAAGAAACCGACTCGACGAGCCGCCAAGAAGAAAGACGGAGATGAGGGGCCTAGTGCCAAGGAGTAGACCTTATATGTCCGAGTATCCACCCACAAATATGCGGACACATTAGTTATTTATTTTATCTTTTAATTTTTTTAGTTTCTTTGCAAGTTATTTAGTCATTAGTATAGTCGAGCTTAGACTCATCAAATAAGTGTAATCATGCATTGATTGTGGGAACGAAAAGTTTATTGCTTTAGTAAAACAGATTGGATTTTTATTTATTTTTGGACCGCGCCGATTAAGGCCGCCTACGTTCCCTTTTACAATGAGAACCAAGGGGCTCAGTCGTCGTAGTTCATTTTCATCAAGCTACTGTTTTAGAAAGGGAAGATAGAAGCGGGACAATTTTTATTTTATTTTTGCTCTAACTTTTGCCTAGACCGCCCTTTACGGGTTTTCAATCTAGCGAAGCCAACGCACCCTTTCTTTTGTTGCTAGACCGCCCTTTGCGGGTTTTCAATCTAGCGGGCTTCTTTTTGCGTTTTTTTTTTTTTTTTTTTTTTTTTTTTTATTTAGAAAGGGAGGAAGAGCTTAATCATAGTAGCGTCTCCGAGCTTGCCGAGGTTGGTGGGCTCCTTGAATTCATTGCCATCCAAATTCCCGCCATCTTAACCGCTCCACCCGAAAATATCTTCTTGATCACATACGGCCTGGCCCATGTAGGGGCCCACTTCCCTAGAGGATTGAACTTGTTGGGAAGTTGCTGCTTCAAAACCAAATCTCCTTCCTTAATGTCTAAGGGCTGCACCTTTTTGTTGAAAGCCCTTGCGTCCGCTCTCCGATAGGCTCCTGGGATGTGTTCCATGGCTTTGAGTCTGCGCTCGTCAAGTGTGGGCCAATCGATCATATCGACTACGGAGCCATTCAACTTCTGCTACTTGATTCTCTAATAAAATTCTCAAAGACGGGACTTCCAACTCAACCGGGAGTACTGCCTCCATCCCATATGTCAGAGCAAAAGGAGTTTCGCCTGTAGCTGTACGAACGGAAGTTCTATATCCCCAAAGTGCCAATGGTAGTTTCTCGGGCCGCCCCTACCTCGAATTGTCAGTCTTTCCGATTATCTCGCTCAATCGTTTTATTAGCCGCTTCGACCGCTCCGTTGGTCTCGAGGCCTATAAGCGGGAAGACTTCAGGCCGGGATTCTTGAACTCGCCGCAATCCTGTCACAATCTCCGCCGGCTGGGACCCGTTTGTCCGAGATAACCTCATTTGGTACTCCATATCTCGCACATGATGTCCTCCTTAATGAACCGCGCCACCTTTTGGAAGTCAACACCTTGTAAGATTTTGCCTCGATCCACTTGGTGAAGTAATCCACCGCTACTAGTACAAAACAATGCCCATCAGCTTCCCGGTGTAATCTTGCCAATCACATCAATCCCCCATGTCGCAAATGGCCAAGGGGTTACCATGCTATACAACTCGTGAGGGGGTACATGGTTCAAATTGGAACACATTTGGCATTTGGGACATTTCCGCACAAACCGGATGCAATGGCTTCTATAGTGACCCAATAATAACCCAACCGTGTGATTTTCTTTGTCTCAACATTCTAGCATTCATGTGTGGACCGCACAAACCGTCGTGTACTTCTTCCATGATCACTTCGCTCTTTTTGCGTCTACACAGAGTAACAGAGACCATCGTAGTGTCTTTTGTACAACATATCATCTAGTAGAACAAACCGTCCGGCCAATCGTCTTCAATGCTCGCAAACTTTTGGCTTTTACATCTCCTAGAAAAGACACATTACCCTTCTTGAGATACTCATAAATCTGCATGCGTACCACGGATCCTTATTCTCCTCGATGTCGCCTTGAATCTCGCAACAAGCAGGCTTCGTAGCGCAAGCGGGATTCTCTCTTCGGCCAACTCGAATGGTTTTGCGTACATTCCGTGAGGGATCTCGACCAAAGAAGCCAGCCAGAGCTAAAGCGCCGGCAAATCTATTTCTCGTCTCTCGGGTAGATAATGGAATGTCACTTCCTTGAATTGCTTGACAAGCTCTTCCATATGAGTCTCGATATCAAGCAGTAAAGTAGGGATCAACGGTCTTCCACTTCTTAGACGTCCGATTGATAATTAAAGCCGAGTCTCCATATACCTCCAACTCCTTTACATTACGCTCCAAGGTCGCTTCTAAACCGGCTATGCATGCCTCGTATTCACTCGCGTTATTGGTGGTTGTAAAATCTCACTTGATGGCGATGGGGGTGTGCTCATCTTTGGGATCGAACCAAAAGGATTCCTACTCCGCCGCCCTCTTGTTCGCGGCTCCATCAAAGAATAGTTGCCATCTCTCTTCCGTATCAATGTTAAAAATTCCCTCGTCTGGAAATTCCGGTTCAAGCCCCCGTTCTTCCGTACTTGGAAATTCGCTAAATGATCCGCCATGGCTCTCCCTTTAATCGTTTTTCGGCACATAGGTGATATCGAATTCCCTGCAAATACCGACCACTGCTAATCTCATGGACAGAGAAGGTTTGTCAAACAAATACTTAATTGGATCCATCTTCGACACTAGCGTAATCGGGTGTGCCGACAAGTAATGCTTCGAGCTTATTAACCACCCAAACTAGCCCTGCAAGTGTGTCTTTTCCAATGCCGAGTAATTTAGCTCACTCCCTTGCAACTTTCGACTAACAAAATAAACGGCGTTCTCCACCCGAGAGTCCTTGGCTTCTCAGGCCAAAGATAGCCCCAACGGCCGTATCGGTTACCATCAAGTTAGGTACAATAGCAATGGTTTTCCTCCGAATGTGGGGGCGAAGGATAGGGGGATTGACCAAGTATCTCTTGATTTCCTCAAAGGCTTCTTGACACTTCCATTCCCAATCTATACTTGCGGTCTTCTTCATCGCCTGAAAATTGGTTCACACATAGTGGTCAATTGATTAATGAAGCGGCCGATGTACCGTAACCGTCCCACGAATCCCTTAACTTCCTTTTCGTGCGTGGTGGCTTCATCTCCATGATGGCTTGAATTTTCCTTGGATCTCGCCTCAATCCCTCGTTCGGTGACCATGTAGCCCAGACCTTTCCTCGAATAACCCCAAATGTACACTTGGCAGATTCAAACGCATTGCGTGCTCACGCACTCGTCGAAGAACTTCCTTAAATCAATAAAGTGCCGACCTTCTCGACCCTTGGAATGAATGATCATATCGTCGACATACACCTCAATCTCCTTATGGATCATGTCATGGAATAATGCCGTGACCGCCCTTCGGTATGTAGCCCCCGCATTTTTCAATCCGAATGGCATTACAAAGGTAACAAAGATGTTCCCCAAGGTGTAGTAAAAGCCGTCTTCTCTTGGTCCGCCTCGCCATCTTGATCTCGATTATATCCCGCGAAACCATCTACAAAAGACTTGACCTCGTAGTGAGCAAAGTGGCGTCTACTAGCATATCGATATTGGGCAAGGGGAAGTCGTCCTTCGGGCTAGCCTTGTTGAGATCACTAAGTCAACACAAACTCTAACCTTGCCATTCGATTTATCGACCGTCACAATATTAGATAGCCACGTCGGATACTCAATAACTCGATAAAGCCTACTCGTGAGGAGCTTCTCTATCTCTTTCTTTAACTTGTAGAGACCATTCTCGCTTAATGCGACGCAATTTCTCGCTTGACAGTGCTTGGCATCCGGTGTTAGCGGTATTCTCGTGCTCTACTATCGAGTTATCCAGCTCTCGCATATCCTTGTATGACCATGCGAACACATCCGAATACTCCTTAAGCAAATTTCAATCAACGCTTCCCTTTCAGTCCCTTCAAGAAGCTTCCAACTGTGTCTCCCTCGGCTCTTCTTCCGTTCCCAAATTAATACATGATAACACCTCATCGGCAACTTGGGCCCGACCTTCCTTTTGATTGATAACTTGCTTAGAAATTTCTTTAATGTATTCATTGTTTAGTGTGTCCGCTTCTTCTAATGAGTCATTATTAACTAAGTTAATTTGATTAAGCTGAGCATTATTTTTAGTTAATTTATCATTAAGAAGATTGGCTATGAGGGGATACTCGTAAAGATCTAGATTTTCATTCATAGCGAAAGGGAAAACAACATTTGCAACTAACTCATAGTCTTCCGACGTGAGGTCATCGTACTTGGAAGACGACTCAAACTCAAAAGAAAACACATCGACTCAAACAAAACAGATGACTCAAGAAACAGAGGACTTGGGGGAATCAGGGGGAGACTCGACAGGAGGAGGCATCAGCCCCAGCTCTTCAACCATGTATTCCTTCGTGGCTACGGGTCCGCCAAATACGCACCAATTCTTCAGCCTTTCCAACCATGGGTGTCACCAACGTCCTTGGATCCGTATCATCCGTTCGCCCGCCCCAATGACCGCAACCATATCATCTTCTATATTCGTATTCCCCAAATGCCGCAAAAGTTCCGACCATCCCATTCTTCTCGCATCCTCTCGAAACCGCAATGTTTTCAACCATCGGCTCATCCAAAGATACCGCCCTAGCCGATCGGCCAACCCATCTTCGGTCTTGATGACGTACCGCCTCGACCGTGACAACCTTGCCTCTCTTTCCGACGTGGATCCATGAGAACCGTCTTCGCCTTCGACCTATCAACTTCTCGTATCCCCGAAAATTTCGAAACCCTTCGCAAGCCCGCCCGCGTGATCAAACCACGGCTCACTAAACTCCATGCAAGAGAATTCTTCGCCTCCTTGACAAAGTAACTGTTGAGGGAAAGACGGTATGGCCTCATCTCTCGCCGTTGGTAGGGCAGCCTTCACCCTTTGATGTATTCAATTCTTTCCATCTCAGCTTTATCTTCGGAGTAAGGACGTAGCCTCAAACCTCGTAGTCCGCGATGATCAATAGCCTCCACTATTTTCGTGGGTCCTTGGAGATGCCTCGCCAAGCCCTGGCCCCGGTACAAATCCCATGTTTCTCATCATTCTTATAGCCGGCCGTACTGTCCGATGTCTTTGTGAGATCTACCGCGCAAACTTGTGCTTGTGCTATTAGCCGAAAACCGCCGAACATAGAACTACCCTCTTCGTGCCGAATCCGTAGGACCGGCTTTCCTCAAAGGCTTGTTCCTTGAGATGTTACCGATCGCCGTAAATGATCTGCCACTTGACGCCCGACCGGAATTTCACACATTGATGCAATGAGGAAGGGACTCCATTCATTCCGATGCAACCATGGCCTACCCAAGAAGATGGTGAAGGTGGAAGGTATGTCTATGACTTGAAACTCAAGAATCATAGTAGTGGTCCCGCAAGTAAGGGGCAAACCGATTATTCCCAACACCGACCGGCTAGTAGAATCGTATCCTCGCACGGAATGAACCGAAGGTCTCAAATCTCGTGGGACTTAGATCAAGGACGTCCATCATCCCGGGAAGGCGTATGTTCACCGCAACCGTTGTCTATAAAAATACGTGGCAACCTCTTTCCGTTGACTTCAATAGTGATGTGCAAAGTGGTTCATTATGATCCGATCCAAACTCCGGCATGTCCAACTCGAAAATGTAATGATATTCCCAAAGTGTATGTTGCCGATCATCTCGCGTACATCTTCCGGCTTTGTATCGACGGCACCAAAGTCGCAAAGAAGATTCTCGTTCCAACATCATCCTATGGGCATATGAGGACGTTAGCAAGGACCATAAGGATATATTGGCTTGAGTTAGCTTCACTGCGTGAGGATAGTGGTCTTCTTTATCGTGGTTCACTACTTCAGCTTTTCTGACCAAACACTTTCTTCGCCCCTTTATCTTCCTCGGTTGATACACTTTTCCGGACCTCGTGAGTAGACTAACCCCATTCTTCTCCATATCGACACTTCGCGTGAATTTCAAATTGCAACGAGAGAGGTTTAGGACTCTCTTCCACATAACCACCATTTAACGAGGCAACTTCTCTAGACAGCTCCTCAAAAGACAAAGATATAACAAGAAAAATTCTTTATAAATTGAACTCAAATTACAAACCGACACAACCGCTTCACTGTCCGTCACAAATGCACTCGACCGGGATCTGAGGTCTTTCTCTACCATAGCAATATCACTACCAACTATCTTACTAGGATTTTCTACCTTCCCTTCAATGATTGAGCTTCGCACAGCCTCTTTCAAAGCAAAACCAAAGATACTCCTGAGAGTTTCGCACGAACAATCCCTTTCGACAACAAATGAGAATACATCTTCTGTCGACAAACTCTAGCTTTCTCAAAAGCATCTTCCATCTCTACCAAACTCGATAAAATTACCTTCCACCATGTGGATCCTATTGTTAGGGAGAGGATTTCCCACAACATTTGGAGACTTTGGCTTCTCCACCTTGCCTTGTCGAATCAAGTCTTGCACTAACCGCTTGAATCAATGCAAGAATCGCAAGATTGTGGCCCTTTGTACTTGTGGTAATTGCAAAGATTTGGAAGCATCCAAGTCTTCTTGGGTTTACTCGGTTCATAATTCTCAAGCGGCTTGACTCAAACCCTTCTTTACTAGCACTTCGAAAACCTTGCCCATCGGCATTCCAAAATCATCAAACACATCTCTCGCGGTGAACATTGTTATTCCCCCTCATTACAAACTTGAACATCCAAAGCAAATTTCTCCTTGCACATAATTTACTTGCCCCACCGGCTCTTTCTTTGCTACGGTATTGGCGGGAGCTCTATAGCGGAACGAATTATTAATGCCCCTGGGTCCTTCGGGGTGGAGTGATCCCGGTGATGCCACTTTCGTAACGTACGCCCGAATCCACCATTTCCCTAAGATTGGGAAAGTAACCATTACCAACCGCCAACTTGTGTCCGGGCACAAGCACTTGTAAAAAATCTGTTTCTGTTCATTCTCCTTGGGCGGATACTGAATTTCGCTCAACTTATCATTCCAACGCTTGTAGAAGTCATAAATCGACTCTCCATTCTTTTGAAGCGTGTGCTCCAAATCAGCTCTATTCACTTGCCAATCCATGTTTGCTTGATACTTTTCAGAGAACACCCTACTAACTTTGTCCCACGTGTCCCTTTCCTCCTCATTCAACTTCAGAAACCAACGGAGAGCGGCCCCTTCCAACGTGCTATGGAACATTCTTGCCATCTGCTCGGGTGTACAATCTTTAGCCCTCATTGCCAACGTATAACTGTCTAAATGTGTCTTTGGGCAAGTGACTCCTCCAAACATGGCCATCTTGGGCATCTTGAAATCTTGAGGTAGGGGTGCAACTTTGCTCGGATTAAGCATCTTGATGGGGGATACACCTTGCTTTCCCATTTGCTCGGTCAATGCCTTTACTTGTTCAATCAACGCTAACACAGTCGGGTCTGTAGCGATGCTGGGGTTCTGCATGGCAGGGGGTTGAGTAATGGTAGGGGGGTGAGTAATGGTAGGGGAGGTGGAGTAGGTAGGGATATGGTGGCCGGAATAATTGAAGGGTAAAGTATGAGGGGGTAGATTAGCAAAGTGGTTCTTGGGTGTGTCATGTGGAGGTCGATAGGGTCCTTCGACTTGCTTGAGCTCCCATACATGACTGGTGGAACATTATTGTAGTTGCTTGGAACATAGTTGGGTAGAGGGAAGGTAGGTGCATTGGGATGGGCGGGATTAGGAGCATTGACAGTTTCATCTTCAACATCGACTACTTCATTCCCCATCAAGATAACCTTGTGTCCCCTTTTACTGAGTTCCTCAACAAAATGATCCTTCAAACTCTTGATTATGGTTCTTCAAAGTGCGATTCTCGCTTCTTCAAGTTTCTCAACCCTCATGGTTAAACCGGCAAAGTAGGCATGCAGAGCAAAGTGGAATGTCATTGAAGTCGGGATTGACAGACCTTCCATTGAAGTGACCGCGTAGAGCCGGCTGCAGAGGCAAGCAGTGCGCTTGGAGTAGGGAGGCAAGGTTGTCATTGTTGAATGAAGAACGCGCCCGACCTTAGCTCGCGGAAGTATCGTAAAAGACTCGGTTTTAGGAGAGGGGTTGACTCAATGCAAGGTGTACTAGCTTAAAAATTTTATTTACAAAAGCTTGGTACATTTTAGTCCTACAAAGGTTGGAAGGGATACCCCTTTTTCGCAACTAACTAGATATCCTAAAGTGGTGAATCCTAACGACTAACCTTCTCGTATAGACAAATAATGTGATTTTTATGAAAAGTACTACAAACCAATGATAGGCCAAGATCCTTTAACAATATATAACTCGTCCTCACATAGCACGTCCTTTAAAAGGAAATCAATTTTTTAGTGCTCTTAATCTCTCGATAGATCTTGACTTATCATTGGTTCGTGGTGACTTGACGTAAAGACCCCATTAATTGTCTATACAAAAAAGCTAGTCAAACCAACCGGTCGTATGGAGTGTATTCCTAGAAAAGTGGGTGACGCAAGGGTTAGGTTTTAGGCTCCCACCGTGCAGCCGAAGCGCACTGATGAGTGGATGGCCAAGTGAGACTCGGAAGGGAGGAGACATGATCACCACACTTCCCGCACTTTGGCTTCTCCGATGGGTTAAAGGGTGTCTGTGCAGTGTGACACGGACTCTAGTGGTAGTGTGAGGTAGAGAAATCTAATTCCTTTTAGAGAAAAAAGAGAAAGATTTTTTATTTACATGCAATGCATGCATGCAATGCAACAGTTAAGAGTGAAAAAAAATAAAAAAGAAAGCACAATACAACACCACAAAGGAAAACGAAAGTCTGACCCACTTAGTTTGAAAAGATTTCAAAACAGTCCCCAGCGGAGTCGCCACTGTGAATACCCCGTCCCGATGCAACGCGCATTCGGAAGTTTGAAATAAATAATTATATAAAGTCGGACCGAAATAGGATATTCATTTAGTGACACTCGCTTTAAACCATATTAAAATATTAGTTTAATTTTGAGAGTCGCCACGCCACTTTGATATAGCCCAAAGCTTTGAAAAAAGGCTAAACAGCTTAATTGGGTTCTGGGGTCAAGTTACAACAGAAGAAGAAACGTTATCACTCCTATTGCCCGACGAATCGGTCTTTCTAGCATGTGGGGTGTTGGTTTTGTGCGGTGTTTACAGGAATAGATAGAAGAAACGGGATCATGCATAAGGAGGAGGGGAGAGAAAGAATTAATTGATGATCACACCCTAGAACCTTTGAGTTAGGCCCTCGGAAGGTGCACTAATCAATGTTCATCCTTGGGGAATTGTTGATCATGGGACAATTATAACTAAGGTGGAAGGAAAGAAATAGTTCCTAGATCCATCGGGTTTCTTGGGCGAAACCTTAGATCATCCTCGGCTATGCACAATTAAATATATTAAAACAACCCTAAATCTAGCATATATGGCATAAGCAAGAGATAAAGCAATTAAAATATATTAAGCACGCAAACAATAATAAAGAACAAGAATATTAAAAAGAGAGTCTTACCAATTGTAGCAAGACTTGGGGTCGAATCTTGGCGATTCGAGAGGAAAAAGAGGAACTAAAGGTTAAAGCAAGTATGGCTTGCTTCTCCCTGAGAAATTGTGTTGAGAATATGGGGAGCCTGGTCACCCCTATTTATAATACCTCGGTACTGGTCAAGCTGCTAAAGGGTCGATCGGCTCTAGGATGGAAGGGTCGATCGGCTCTAAAATAAAGGGTCGATCGGCCAATGCACGGGCAAAGGGCCGATCGGCTCTTCCAACCGGCGTCCTTTCCAAGCCGACAAATGACGGCGCAAAGACGGAAGAATTAATGACTCCTTTAGGGTTAGGGTTTCTTTAGGGTTTTTTATTAATTAACCGGGCCAGGTATTTGGACTACCTTTTTTCGGACCGGGTACTAACACTTTGTCAAGTTGGGGACTGAACTGCAGAGTTCCAGATTTTTAAAGGGCAAAAGGGTCATTTTGACCCTGACAATCCTATCCGCGCGGAGAGGACTTGAAAGTCAGGGGGTATTAATGAGGGCCAACGCCCTTCCTCTTCCCCATCTCAAGCCTTTTTCTGATTGACGCAGAGCGTAGAGGAGAGAGAAACCGGCCAAAGAATTCCGCCCATTGTCATGCTCAAAAAATTTGAAAATTCTTCCGTTTTTCTTTGATTTTTAAGCAATGGAACACGGGGAAGGTGCTTTTCAAGGCCAAGGACGTGGCCCGGTCGCATGAGACGATTGGAGCTCATCCGATCAAGGAGGCATTTATACTCTTTCGCA